>JAHUYU010000129.1:0-34993 GCA_030439765.1 Tripidium arundinaceum
GTTGATGTTGCCAGTGCATTCCACACTGCGGTCAACACCTCCGTTGGTCATCTCAGCAAGTACCTAAACCATAAGGGAATTGGATGTTACGGTCAAGTTCAGCATAAGCTGTGATAACCTTTTGTTGTCTCAGGTAAAGAAACAGACCTCCTGCACGGGCTTCTTGTGGTCTTTTGGGTTCACAAATTCAGTGCAACCAAACTTCCTAGCTGAAAAAAAAAATATAGTGCCAAGCAACTTTCCAACGCAAGCAGTACCAACTCAGCAACAACAATAACCACTAGCAGGCTCCAGCGAATCCCAGTATCCCGATGGCTCAGCTCGGACCTGCTGTTGCTGGCAGCCTTTCTGGTGCTGCTCCTGCAGCAGGAAAGAAGACGGCCTCACCACCTCCAAAACCAAAAGGCGGAGAACCCACTATGAAACGGCAATCAGCTAAAGATGAGGAAACGGTTGCTCAGGTTGTGGGTGCGCGGAAGATGGGAGACGATGCCGGGGATGCTGCAGACGTGGAGGGGGAGAGGAAGAGCAAGAGAGCTCCCATCGTGGTGCATCACTTCCCCTTCTATTCCCGCCCTGGACTGCTGTGAGTCTGTGACTTCAGCCAGCTCGTTCGCTTTGCATCAAACTCCATTTCTTCTGTCTTGTTTGGACATCGAGTCCTTGTAACGTTATTGCTCTTGGAAGTTGGAGAGAAGTTTAGCATGTAGGCAGAGATTGCTGTGTATGCGGGCATGCAGCTAGCCCCTGATCACTTAGAGGTGATGCTTTGTTTTCCCAAGGTTATCGTGTGCTTGGTCTTCAATATTTGCTCCCTCTTTTCCTCATTAGTTGGATGTGGTATTGTGGTCTCTTTTCCTTATTAGTCCCACACACACATTCCACTATCCAAACTTTCAAAGACCATACATTGCTGTGATAAACACTATGCTAAGAAAAAATCAGCAATCTAGTTTAGTTAAACAATTCAGATACCAAATTCTAATGATGGAATGATCTGACCTATTATTCTGTTGATATCTAATGTGAAAATTAAAGGGGTTATCCATTCCTAGGATTAGGGGGAATAAAAGTTTTATTTCAAGGCATAGTAATATGGCTCAAAATGTTATTCGTGAGCAGTATTGTGGCGAAGGAAAAAAAAATCAATACTACCTCTATAGTTGAAAGAAAGGATCATACAACAGAAGGTGAGAAATAAAAAAAATCAGGGTGCATAAAGGGAAATCGCAATCCAAACAAACCATCTTCACAATCATGATAACTGTCCTCGCTTTCCAAATGGTGAATCTATTAGAGTTGGTGCCCTTAGGTGCTTGATCATAGTAGCCAATCTGCCAATAAGGTGAAAGCACAGTAAGACATTCTTGAAGTACCAATATCATTTAACATAAGTTCATCATGAGAAGTACAGTTAAAGAATGCTTACTTAGTTTCTATATGTGCAGCGTCCTCAGAAAACTGTATTTACCTATCTTTCATTCAAAAACTTCACAATGCCCATCTGATTAAATTCAGACAAGAGCTCTCCTGACCCGGGATTAAAAAACAATGCACAGAAGACAACTTGATGGCCGCTTGAGAAGCAAGGGGATGCCGAGCTGAGCTCAACCGCCTCAAATTAAGTATACTAGCATACATTTGGGGAGTGTTATTCAGTTCTGAGTCTGACTCCAGTCTCCAGATTTACATGCGGTCAACAACATGCTATGTGCCCTAAACTCATATGAAGTTGCACACATCTGAATTGCATTCAAATGGACAGAACTGAATTCTAGTAAATGGTACCAATCTGTGCATAGCTACCGCATATTTGGGTTTTCCTCTTTAATTTTTGCTAGTTTTGCATTTATGAGCTTATCTAATATGGGGGGCTCAAGAGGGATTGGGTCAAGACATCTCTCGTGGGCAGCATTGTTCACCTGCAGAGATATGAAGATCTGAGTTAAAGGTAAGCACAATATGGAACAATTACACACAAGTGCAGTTTTGACTGGTCTCAGGCAAAATTAACCGGTGGTAGTATCTGACCTCTTTGAGTAAAAAGCTGATAGCTGCTTCATCATCCACAAATTCTTTAAGGGAGGTCTTGAGAAATTCCATATCCAGCTGAATCTGCTGAAATCCACTTCTGTTGAAAGTCTGAAGACGGACAAATTCTTGCAAGCTTTTCAGGCAGAGCTTGAGGACAGTAGAAATAACAGATTCCTGAAATTCACCCAGAATACAAGGAATTACAGTCAAAAGCGGCCAAGTGATGTTCCTGTAGAAGGAAGAAAAATATACTTGAACTATAGCATATCTGCCCTAATAGCATCACAAAATTCAATTGATAAGCTGCTCTATGACCTCCATCAGATAATGCATTCTAAAAACTATGATGCAGTTGGCATTGATGTGGATTTTACGAGAATCTGTGGGATTTGCAGTAATATAAGAAGTGTTACGAGAGCCCAAAAGGCCAAAAGTGGAGGTGACTGATTCTGATACTTGGGTAAATCAG
This sequence comes from Tripidium arundinaceum, assembly GCA_030439765.1. NCBI lineage: Eukaryota > Viridiplantae > Streptophyta > Magnoliopsida > Poales > Poaceae > Tripidium > Tripidium arundinaceum. The sequence goes on from JAHUYU010000129.1 coordinate 2,504, forward strand.
CAGGATTTATTTTTTTCCTATTTATTTTGAAAAACTTGGGATATAAACTAGATGAGCATTCAAGCCTATTGGTACGTCCGTTCACTCCGTTGACTTTAAAAGGGGTTCAGATGGTTAACAGGGAGAACCATAGAAGAATAGGCTCCAAAAATTATCATGCCATTCCAACTGGGACAAGCTCATATGACTGCAATGATAATTACAAGTTGTTAAAATATTACTTAAAATGTTGACAGAAATATTTTGCCAGGATCAATCAATCAATCTCACAGCATGGTGCAGTATATTCCTGCAACCTAATGAAACTTCAATTTAGTCATCAAGTGAAAAAGGAAATGAAGGCAGAGATCATAAATACTACATGATGCACAAAAATGATCAGGTTATACAAGTCTATAGTAGTCCCATTGAATAGGTGATCCTTTAGCAATTCTCCTGGATAACATCATAGCATAACTATAAGTTTGTTATATTCATCTTGTCATAAGAGCACAAGTAAATAAAAATATTCCTCTCAGCTGTTGGAAATAACTAATTTCCTGAGAAAGTATGCGATGCACTTGAGAAAATTCTGACAACAGCAAAACTTTTTTTTTTCCACAACGATCGAAACTGAATTTCATTACGATTGTAACGAAATTACAACGTTCCACAGTTTAACGATACCGAGAGTGAAAGCGCAGAAAGAGCAAACGCGACCACGAAACTGATCACCCAGGGACCAATTTCATGATCGAAACCTACTACCCCAACAGAAACGATAAAACAACAGCAAAAATATCAACGCATTATGAATTACCGTTTTCACTTAAAACAATCAGAATGTGTATTCAAATTTTTGAACTTCTGTTATAACCCATATAAGTACAAGATCACCATTGTGATTACTGATGCAGTATTATGTCCCTTGTCCAAAAACTAAAAGGTAGTGCGTAACCTGTACAGTCTTATTAGAAAACAAATAGAAATTAGAGAAGCACATGCTCAGTCGACGGGATCCCCTGTCCGCCATTCACGGGAATGCTCAGTCAACGGGATCTTCATCTGCATCTCGCCGTCAAGGATTGGGACTCGTCCCTTCTTGAACCCCTGCTGCAATGGGGCGCGACCCATCCATAAATGGGACGTCGACCCAGCTCGTACCCGTACCTCGATTTGGGTCGGTGTACCTGGTACGCGGTTCGCGGCTTCGTCCCCGAACCCTGTGACTATGGCCATGCCATTATTTCTCTAGAATTTTGTTTCCAAAAGCAACCATTTTCAGTCTCTAAGCAGCCAAGTCGTAGTTTACATGTGAAGGGTCAATCTCCCGTGCCATGGGAGCATAATCAGAAACATCCTCAGAAACTCTACTGTTTGTAATCTGAAATAGCTAATCCTTCTCTCCTTTCTACATTTTTTAAAAGTTGATCTGGCAGTGTCAATAACTGAATATTGTGTTCCTTGGAGCAGTACATAAATATGAAGACTCAGAAGATCTCTAAACTTCTTAATAAGCGATTTACAACACCGGTTTGGATTAAGGTTAGCCTTTGTATTCAACAGAATATTCGGTGATTTCGCTTTTTTCTGGTTTTGTTGCTCAAATTTGCATTTCCTTTTTCTTTATATGTTCAACTAAAACAGCACAAGGAACCAAGGGAAGTGAACATGTTTGTTGACCTACTTCTCCTAGAGGTTTGTCCAGTTCCTTTTCCTATTGCATTATGTGTACTTATAATGCTAGTATGGCTACAAATTCATAATTGAGCATGCATGGTATTGGAGTCTGCTTTCAGAAAATGAGTTCTTAATGGAAATTACGGTTCTAAAGTTTTCTCTAAGTAAACGGTTATCATTTTTCTTTTAGATCAATGGTGTGGTATCTGAAGTCAAGCAGATCTTACCTGGTATAGTTCGGCGACATCGGCATTCTGATAGCACTGGTAGCACGACTTCCTCCAGAAGCAATCCAATGCGAGAAGACATGTTGAACCGATCAAACACACATCGTGCTAGAAGTCAGTTTTTAGAAAACCACCTGGCAAAGTTATTCGAGCAGAAAATGGAAATATTCACCAAAGTTGAATACACACAGGTAATCTCCCAGAATTAACTATTTCCCTTTCCTTTTAGAAGTAAAAAGTTCTTATCAGCTTTTGGTTTCATTAATCTTTTAGTTCGTTAAATATTTGGACAAGGGACATAATACTGCATCAGTAATCACAATGGTGATCTTGTACTTATATGGGTTATAACAGAAGTTCAAAAATTTGAATACACATTCTGATTGTTTTAAGTGAAAACGGTAATTCATAATGCGTTGATATTTTTGCTGTTGTTTTATCGTTTCTGTTGGGGTAGTAGGTTTCGATCATGAAATTGGTCCCTGGGTGATCAGTTTCGTGGTCGCGTTTGCTCTTTCTGCGCTTTCACTCTCGGTATCGTTAAACTGTGGAACGTTGTAATTTCGTTACAATCGTAATGAAATTCAGTTTCGATCGTTGTGGAAAAAAAAAGTTTTGCTGTTGTCAGAATTTTCTCAAGTGCATCGCATACTTTCTCAGGAAATTAGTTATTTCCAACAGCTGAGAGGAATATTTTTATTTACTTGTGCTCTTATGACAAGATGAATATAACAAACTTATAGTTATGCTATGATGTTATCCAGGAGAATTGCTAAAGGATCACCTATTCAATGGGACTACTATAGACTTGTATAACCTGATCATTTTTGTGCATCATGTAGTATTTATGATCTCTGCCTTCATTTCCTTTTTCACTTGATGACTAAATTGAAGTTTCATTAGGTTGCAGGAATATACTGCACCATGCTGTGAGATTGATTGATTGATCCTGGCAAAATATTTCTGTCAACATTTTAAGTAATATTTTAACAACTTGTAATTATCATTGCAGTCATATGAGCTTGTCCCAGTTGGAATGGCATGATAATTTTTGGAGCCTATTCTTCTATGGTTCTCCCTGTTAACCATCTGAACCCCTTTTAAAGTCAACGGAGTGAACGGACGTACCAATAGGCTTGAATGCTCATCTAGTTTATATCCCAAGTTTTTCAAAATAAATAGGAAAAAATAAATCCTGCTGATTTACCCAAGTATCAGAATCAGTCACCTCCACTTTTGGCCTTTTGGGCTCTCGTAACACTTCTTATATTACTGCAAATCCCACAGATTCTCGTAAAATCCACATCAATGCCAACTGCATCATAGTTTTTAGAATGCATTATCTGATGGAGGTCATAGAGCAGCTTATCAATTGAATTTTGTGATGCTATTAGGGCAGATATGCTATAGTTCAAGTATATTTTTCTTCCTTCTACAGGAACATCACTTGGCCGCTTTTGACTGTAATTCCTTGTATTCTGGGTGAATTTCAGGAATCTGTTATTTCTACTGTCCTCAAGCTCTGCCTGAAAAGCTTGCAAGAATTTGTCCGTCTTCAGACTTTCAACAGAAGTGGATTTCAGCAGATTCAGCTGGATATGGAATTTCTCAAGACCTCCCTTAAAGAATTTGTGGATGATGAAGCAGCTATCAGCTTTTTACTCAAAGAGGTCAGATACTACCACCGGTTAATTTTGCCTGAGACCAGTCAAAACTGCACTTGTGTGTAATTGTTCCATATTGTGCTTACCTTTAACTCAGATCTTCATATCTCTGCAGGTGAACAATGCTGCCCACGAGAGATGTCTTGACCCAATCCCTCTTGAGCCCCCCATATTAGATAAGCTCATAAATGCAAAACTAGCAAAAATTAAAGAGGAAAACCCAAATATGCGGTAGCTATGCACAGATTGGTACCATTTACTAGAATTCAGTTCTGTCCATTTGAATGCAATTCAGATGTGTGCAACTTCATATGAGTTTAGGGCACATAGCATGTTGTTGACCGCATGTAAATCTGGAGACTGGAGTCAGACTCAGAACTGAATAACACTCCCCAAATGTATGCTAGTATACTTAATTTGAGGCGGTTGAGCTCAGCTCGGCATCCCCTTGCTTCTCAAGCGGCCATCAAGTTGTCTTCTGTGCATTGTTTTTTAATCCCGGGTCAGGAGAGCTCTTGTCTGAATTTAATCAGATGGGCATTGTGAAGTTTTTGAATGAAAGATAGGTAAATACAGTTTTCTGAGGACGCTGCACATATAGAAACTAAGTAAGCATTCTTTAACTGTACTTCTCATGATGAACTTATGTTAAATGATATTGGTACTTCAAGAATGTCTTACTGTGCTTTCACCTTATTGGCAGATTGGCTACTATGATCAAGCACCTAAGGGCACCAACTCTAATAGATTCACCATTTGGAAAGCGAGGACAGTTATCATGATTGTGAAGATGGTTTGTTTGGATTGCGATTTCCCTTTATGCACCCTGATTTTTTTTATTTCTCACCTTCTGTTGTATGATCCTTTCTTTCAACTATAGAGGTAGTATTGATTTTTTTTTCCTTCGCCACAATACTGCTCACGAATAACATTTTGAGCCATATTACTATGCCTTGAAATAAAACTTTTATTCCCCCTAATCCTAGGAATGGATAACCCCTTTAATTTTCACATTAGATATCAACAGAATAATAGGTCAGATCATTCCATCATTAGAATTTGGTATCTGAATTGTTTAACTAAACTAGATTGCTGATTTTTTCTTAGCATAGTGTTTATCACAGCAATGTATGGTCTTTGAAAGTTTGGATAGTGGAATGTGTGTGTGGGACTAATAAGGAAAAGAGACCACAATACCACATCCAACTAATGAGGAAAAGAGGGAGCAAATATTGAAGACCAAGCACACGATAACCTTGGGAAAACAAAGCATCACCTCTAAGTGATCAGGGGCTAGCTGCATGCCCGCATACACAGCAATCTCTGCCTACATGCTAAACTTCTCTCCAACTTCCAAGAGCAATAACGTTACAAGGACTCGATGTCCAAACAAGACAGAAGAAATGGAGTTTGATGCAAAGCGAACGAGCTGGCTGAAGTCACAGACTCACAGCAGTCCAGGGCGGGAATAGAAGGGGAAGTGATGCACCACGATGGGAGCTCTCTTGCTCTTCCTCTCCCCCTCCACGTCTGCAGCATCCCCGGCATCGTCTCCCATCTTCCGCGCACCCACAACCTGAGCAACCGTTTCCTCATCTTTAGCTGATTGCCGTTTCATAGTGGGTTCTCCGCCTTTTGGTTTTGGAGGTGGTGAGGCCGTCTTCTTTCCTGCTGCAGGAGCAGCACCAGAAAGGCTGCCAGCAACAGCAGGTCCGAGCTGAGCCATCGGGATACTGGGATTCGCTGGAGCCTGCTAGTGGTTATTGTTGTTGCTGAGTTGGTACTGCTTGCGTTGGAAAGTTGCTTGGCACTATATTTTTTTTTCAGCTAGGAAGTTTGGTTGCACTGAATTTGTGAACCCAAAAGACCACAAGAAGCCCGTGCAGGAGGTCTGTTTCTTTACCTGAGACAACAAAAGGTTATCACAGCTTATGCTGAACTTGACCGTAACATCCAATTCCCTTATGGTTTAGGTACTTGCTGAGATGACCAACGGAGGTGTTGACCGCAGTGTGGAATGCACTGGCAACATCAACGCTATGATCCAAGCATTTGAATGTGTTCATGATGTAAGTACACTCTCAGCTATCGTTCTCCGAGTTCCCTTTATCCAGACATGCATGTTCTAACCGCTGTGCTCATAATCCAGGGCTGGGGTGTTGCTGTGCTGGTGGGTGTGCCACACAAGGATGCTGAGTTCAAGACTCACCCGATGAACTTCCTGAACGAGAGGACCCTGAAGGGAACCTTCTTTGGCAACTTTAAACCACGCACTGATCTGCCGAATGTGGTGGAGCTGTACATGAAAAAGGTAATGCAGACTGTTTATTCTTCAGTTTCCTTACCAGTTGAGCTTTGTTGAAATTGTTAGCCCCCCACCCCCACCCCAAAGAATCATTCCTACAACTCTGCTTGGCTGTGCACAGGAGCTGGAGGTGGAGAAGTTCATTACACACAGCGTTCCGTTCACGGAGATCAACAAGGCGTTCGACCTGATGGCTAAGGGGGAGGGCATCCGCTGCATCATCCGCATGGAGAACCAGATTTCGCTGTCTGGTTTGTGATCTGACCTGGGTTGGGTTAATAAAAGAGGCAATGCTGAGCCTGCCCTTTCCATGAGGTAGATCCACGCTTGTGTGTCGCGTTCAGTTTGGCTTTGTCAATCAGTAGAGCAGCTTCCCGTGTCTGTAATAATTATATATCGGCATGAGTCTTATGAACCTCATCTTTTGGCGTAATATATGGTATGGTACCACTATGAGCTTCAGTCTATAAACTTGTGTCTGGTGCTGCTTGTGTGAACTTTGTCTGAACTTGTCTCCAGTGGTTGTCCAGCAGGTCCCAGGCTACCAGTAGTACACTGTGTGATCCGCAGTCTGGGCAGGCAGGCAGATGCACTTTCTTTCAGCTGAATACTGTGCATAAATTGGAATTCCCAATATTTACTATCTGCAATGACTCAAAAAAAAAATCTACTATCTGCCCCTTCAAATCAGACACGGGCCAGGAAAATCTAGTATATTTTCGTCGATCTACAGGCGCTGTGTCGCGCGTATGCTCCAGACATGTCATCAAAATATTCAGAAACCAAATCCAATCACGGATGAACGCATTAGCTTTCGTTTTCACTAGAGTCAAGTATAATTTCCTGCGCGAATGGTGAGCGAAATTGAATTTGTATTTTTTTTTGAACGTAGAAATTGAATTTGTATATAGATGTAATCTCCCGACGGAGGACACACAAGGTAGAAGAACTAAAGAATTTACCACACCTCGCTCGTATGTCCAAAGAAAAAAAGAAAAAGAAAAAAAAAGAAAAGAAAGAAATAAAAAACGCCAACAGAAGAGGAATTAATCAATGAATTTCAGAGCAGGCCGGGGCGCGAGTAGAAGGGGAACTGATGCATCACAACTACGGGAGCCTTCTCACGATCCCTCTTCTTCCTCTCCTTGCTTCCTGCTGGTGCTGCGGCGGCCTTCTCCTCTCCTGCCACCCGCTGCTGCTGCTGCTTAGCTTGTGGGTAACCTGCTCCACCTCCTGATTCCGATTGCTTCCGGCCGGCAGCAGGCGACACCGCGGCGACGGCGACACCACCGCAGCATCCTCCCAGTCCCAACACCATGATCGATCGACCGCACGACGACCTTCTCCTCAGCCGATCGCCTCCTGATGACTGCGCTTGTGCTCTGGCGTCTGGTCTGCTCGCTATTTCTATCTGCCCCGATGATGATCTTGCACTTGTTGTACTGCTGTGTCTTGCTGCGTCTCTGAGTGTGGTAGGCTGGTCTGGCAGCGTGCATTTATATAGGAGGTGTGGTTGCTGTCTGATGAGTTCCTTCCGTGATGCGGTGCTTTTGTTGCTAGCTAGCTAGGGGGTCGAAGGAGGAGGAGGAGGCTAGCTTGAAGCTTCGTCCACGAGAAGGCCGGGTGAATAATAGAATCTATCTGTTTGACGTGCTTGCTCATTGTTCTCCTGCTGAGTGCTGACGCTGCCTTGGCTGCCAAGGCTCCGCTTCATTTGACTTGGTCGACAAGCTTCTTGGCGTCCAGTCAATCCAACATGTGCGAGTGGCGGACACAAGTGAGGAACTTTCTTGTGGCTGTGGAACAGAAAAAGGGACAAAGGGATGAGCTACTGGACTTGTCAAAACAACATAATAAAATGACGACTCAGTTATTAGATCAAAGGGATTCACCTTCTTCGAATCTGCTGGGGTTCAGGTCAACACCAATGATCCTTGACGCTCCAGCAATCCTTGCACCTTCTGCAGCCTAATCGTGTGCAGGGTAATCAGATGCAAACCCAACACACATTCTCACTGCAATGGAAAGGTCATAGAAGATAGAAGAAGCGAATAATTTCAACACTTACGGCAAGACCAACAGCTCCAAGACCGAAAATAGCCACTGTTGAACCCTTTGGTGGTTTTGCAACATTAATTGATGCACCAAGACCTAAACAGAGAAAGAAATTATATAACTCAGCATCTCAAGATAAATATATTCTAACATTCATACCAAAATGTAGTAAATGAACTTACCAGTAGAAATACCACAACTAAGAACACAAACTTTATCAAGGGGAGCCTCAGGGTTGATCTTTGCTACACAACCAACATGCATGACAGTGTACTCGCTGAAGGTGGAAGTCCCAACAAAGTGGTAGATAGGCTTCCCATTGATTGAAAACCGTGACTTGCCATCGCCAATCATCACACCCCGGTCAGTGTTGATCCTGAGCAGATCACACATGTTGCTCTCTGCCGACTTGCAGTGGGGGCACTCCTTGCACTCCCCAGTGAACACAGGAAGGACATGGTCACCCGGAGCTACGTCAGTCACACCCTCTCCAACACTCTCTATGATACTGTCAAAATCAAGAAATTTCAGCAGCAGTTTATTCAGCTAATTTACTCTCATAATATTTTTTTCAGTTTACAAAAGACAGTACAACTAGGGTTGTGCAGTTCTTTAATTGACATATATCAAGTTTTGCCTTCAGTATACTGCTGTAGAATAATTTTAGCTTTGTTATCTGAGTCAAATTTGCTTATTCTAGCCGCCCTGAAATTTCTTGATTTTGACAGTATCATAGAGAGTGTTGGAGAGGGTGTGACTGACGTAGCTCCGGGTGACCATGTCCTTCCTGTGTTCACTGGGGAGTGCAAGGAGTGCCCCCACTGCAAGTCGGCAGAGAGCAACATGTGTGATCTGCTCAGGATCAACACTGACCGGGGTGTGATGATTGGCGATGGCAAGTCACGGTTTTCAATCAATGGGAAGCCTATCTACCACTTTGTTGGGACTTCCACCTTCAGCGAGTACACTGTCATGCATGTTGGTTGTGTAGCAAAGATCAACCCTGAGGCTCCCCTTGATAAAGTTTGTGTTCTTAGTTGTGGTATTTCTACTGGTAAGTTCATTTACTACATTTTGGTATGAATGTTAGAATATATTTATCTTGAGATGCTGAGTTATATAATTTCTTTCTCTGTTTAGGTCTTGGTGCATCAATTAATGTTGCAAAACCACCAAAGGGTTCAACAGTGGCTATTTTCGGTCTTGGAGCTGTTGGTCTTGCCGTAAGTGTTGAAATTATTCGCTTCTTCTATCTTCTATGACCTTTCCATTGCAGTGAGAATGTGTGTTGGGTTTGCATCTGATTACCCTGCACACGATTAGGCTGCAGAAGGTGCAAGGATTGCTGGAGCGTCAAGGATCATTGGTGTTGACCTGAACCCCAGCAGATTCGAAGAAGGTGAATCCCTTTGATCTAATAACTGAGTCGTCATTTTATTATGTTGTTTTGACAAGTCCAGTAGCTCATCCCTTTGTCCCTTTTTTCAGCTAGGAAGTTTGGTTGCACTGAATTTGTGAACCCAAAAGACCACAAGAAGCCCGTGCAGGAGGTCTGTTTCTTTACCTGAGACAACAAAAGGTTATCACAGCTTATGCTGAACTTGACCGTAACATCCAATTCCCTTATGGTTTAGGTACTTGCTGAGATGACCAACGGAGGTGTTGACCGCAGTGTGGAATGCACTGGCAACATCAACGCTATGATCCAAGCATTTGAATGTGTTCATGATGTAAGTACACTCTCAGCTATCGTTCTCCGAGTTCCCTTTATCCAGACATGCATGTTCTAACCGCTGTGCTCATAATCCAGGGCTGGGGTGTTGCTGTGCTGGTGGGTGTGCCACACAAGGATGCTGAGTTCAAGACTCACCCGATGAACTTCCTGAACGAGAGGACCCTGAAGGGAACCTTCTTTGGCAACTTTAAACCACGCACTGATCTGCCGAATGTGGTGGAGCTGTACATGAAAAGGTAATGCAGACTGTTTATTCTTCAGTTTCCTTACCAGTTGAGCTTTGTTGAAATTGTTAGCCCCCCACCCCCACCCCAAAGAATCATTCCTACAACTCTGCTTGGCTGTGCACAGGAGCTGGAGGTGGAGAAGTTCATTACACACAGCGTTCCGTTCACGGAGATCAACAAGGCGTTCGACCTGATGGCTAAGGGGGAGGGCATCCGCTGCATCATCCGCATGGAGAACCAGATTTCGCTGTCTGGTTTGTGATCTGACCTGGGTTGGGTTAATAAAAGAGGCAATGCTGAGCCTGCCCTTTCCATGAGGTAGATCCACGCTTGTGTGTCGCGTTCAGTTTGGCTTTGTCAATCAGTAGAGCAGCTTCCCGTGTCTGTAATAATTATATATCGGCATGAGTCTTATGAACCTCATCTTTTGGCGTAATATATGGTATGGTACCACTATGAGCTTCAGTCTATAAACTTGTGTCTGGTGCTGCTTGTGTGAACTTTGTCTGAACTTGTCTCCAGTGGTTGTCCAGCAGGTCCCAGGCTACCAGTAGTACACTGTGTGATCCGCAGTCTGGGCAGGCAGGCAGATGCACTTTCTTTCAGCTGAATACTGTGCATAAATTGGAATTCCCAATATTTACTATCTGCAATGACTCAAAAAAAAAATCTACTATCTGCCCCTTCAAATCAGACACGGGCCAGGAAAATCTAGTATATTTTCGTCGATCTACAGGCGCTGTGTCGCGCGTATGCTCCAGACATGTCATCAAAATATTCAGAAACCAAATCCAATCACGGATGAACGCATTAGCTTTCGTTTTCACTAGAGTCAAGTATAATTTCCTGCGCGAATGGTGAGCGAAATTGAATTTGTATTTTTTTTTGAACGTAGAAATTGAATTTGTATATAGATGTAATCTCCCGACGGAGGACACACAAGGTAGAAGAACTAAAGAATTTACCACACCTCGCTCGTATGTCCAAAGAAAAAAAGAAAAAGAAAAAAAAAGAAAAGAAAGAAATAAAAAACGCCAACAGAAGAGGAATTAATCAATGAATTTCAGAGCAGGCCGGGGCGCGAGTAGAAGGGGAACTGATGCATCACAACTACGGGAGCCTTCTCACGATCCCTCTTCTTCCTCTCCTTGCTTCCTGCTGGTGCTGCGGCGGCCTTCTCCTCTCCTGCCACCCGCTGCTGCTGCTGCTTAGCTTGTGGGTAACCTGCTCCACCTCCTGATTCCGATTGCTTCCGGCCGGCAGCAGGCGACACCGCGGCGACGGCGACACCACCGCAGCATCCTCCCAGTCCCAACACCATGATCGATCGACCGCACGACGACCTTCTCCTCAGCCGATCGCCTCCTGATGACTGCGCTTGTGCTCTGGCGTCTGGTCTGCTCGCTATTTCTATCTGCCCCGATGATGATCTTGCACTTGTTGTACTGCTGTGTCTTGCTGCGTCTCTGAGTGTGGTAGGCTGGTCTGGCAGCGTGCATTTATATAGGAGGTGTGGTTGCTGTCTGATGAGTTCCTTCCGTGATGCGGTGCTTTTGTTGCTAGCTAGCTAGGGGGTCGAAGGAGGAGGAGGAGGCTAGCTTGAAGCTTCGTCCACGAGAAGGCCGGGTGAATAATAGAATCTATCTGTTTGACGTGCTTGCTCATTGTTCTCCTGCTGAGTGCTGACGCTGCCTTGGCTGCCAAGGCTCCGCTTCATTTGACTTGGTCGACAAGCTTCTTGGCGTCCAGTCAATCCAACATGTGCGAGTGGCGGACACAAGTGAGGAACTTTCTTGTGGCTGTGGAACAGAAAAAGGGACAAAGGGATGAGCTACTGGACTTGTCAAAACAACATAATAAAATGACGACTCAGTTATTAGATCAAAGGGATTCACCTTCTTCGAATCTGCTGGGGTTCAGGTCAACACCAATGATCCTTGACGCTCCAGCAATCCTTGCACCTTCTGCAGCCTAATCGTGTGCAGGGTAATCAGATGCAAACCCAACACACATTCTCACTGCAATGGAAAGGTCATAGAAGATAGAAGAAGCGAATAATTTCAACACTTACGGCAAGACCAACAGCTCCAAGACCGAAAATAGCCACTGTTGAACCCTTTGGTGGTTTTGCAACATTAATTGATGCACCAAGACCTAAACAGAGAAAGAAATTATATAACTCAGCATCTCAAGATAAATATATTCTAACATTCATACCAAAATGTAGTAAATGAACTTACCAGTAGAAATACCACAACTAAGAACACAAACTTTATCAAGTTTTGCCTTCAGTATACTGCTGTAGAATAATTTTAGCTTTGTTATCTGAGTCAAATTTGCTTATTCTAGCCGCCCTGAAATTTCTTGATTTTGACAGTATCATAGAGAGTGTTGGAGAGGGTGTGACTGACGTAGCTCCGGGTGACCATGTCCTTCCTGTGTTCACTGGGGAGTGCAAGGAGTGCCCCCACTGCAAGTCGGCAGAGAGCAACATGTGTGATCTGCTCAGGATCAACACTGACCGGGGTGTGATGATTGGCGATGGCAAGTCACGGTTTTCAATCAATGGGAAGCCTATCTACCACTTTGTTGGGACTTCCACCTTCAGCGAGTACACTGTCATGCATGTTGGTTGTGTAGCAAAGATCAACCCTGAGGCTCCCCTTGATAAAGTTTGTGTTCTTAGTTGTGGTATTTCTACTGGTAAGTTCATTTACTACATTTTGGTATGAATGTTAGAATATATTTATCTTGAGATGCTGAGTTATATAATTTCTTTCTCTGTTTAGGTCTTGGTGCATCAATTAATGTTGCAAAACCACCAAAGGGTTCAACAGTGGCTATTTTCGGTCTTGGAGCTGTTGGTCTTGCCGTAAGTGTTGAAATTATTCGCTTCTTCTATCTTCTATGACCTTTCCATTGCAGTGAGAATGTGTGTTGGGTTTGCATCTGATTACCCTGCACACGATTAGGCTGCAGAAGGTGCAAGGATTGCTGGAGCGTCAAGGATCATTGGTGTTGACCTGAACCCCAGCAGATTCGAAGAAGGTGAATCCCTTTGATCTAATAACTGAGTCGTCATTTTATTATGTTGTTTTGACAAGTCCAGTAGCTCATCCCTTTGTCCCTTTTTCTGTTCCACAGCCACAAGAAAGTTCCTCACTTGTGTCCGCCACTCGCACATGTTGGATTGACTGGACGCCAAGAAGCTTGTCGACCAAGTCAAATGAAGCGGAGCCTTGGCAGCCAAGGCAGCGTCAGCACTCAGCAGGAGAACAATGAGCAAGCACGTCAAACAGATAGATTCTATTATTCACCCGGCCTTCTCGTGGACGAAGCTTCAAGCTAGCCTCCTCCTCCTCCTTCGACCCCCTAGCTAGCTAGCAACAAAAGCACCGCATCACGGAAGGAACTCATCAGACAGCAACCACACCTCCTATATAAATGCACGCTGCCAGACCAGCCTACCACACTCAGAGACGCAGCAAGACACAGCAGTACAACAAGTGCAAGATCATCATCGGGGCAGATAGAAATAGCGAGCAGACCAGACGCCAGAGCACAAGCGCAGTCATCAGGAGGCGATCGGCTGAGGAGAAGGTCGTCGTGCGGTCGATCGATCATGGTGTTGGGACTGGGAGGATGCTGCGGTGGTGTCGCCGTCGCCGCGGTGTCGCCTGCTGCCGGCCGGAAGCAATCGGAATCAGGAGGTGGAGCAGGTTACCCACAAGCTAAGCAGCAGCAGCAGCGGGTGGCAGGAGAGGAGAAGGCCGCCGCAGCACCAGCAGGAAGCAAGGAGAGGAAGAAGAGGGATCGTGAGAAGGCTCCCGTAGTTGTGATGCATCAGTTCCCCTTCTACTCGCGCCCCGGCCTGCTCTGAAATTCATTGATTAATTCCTCTTCTGTTGGCGTTTTTTATTTCTTTCTTTTCTTTTTTTTTCTTTTTCTTTTTTTCTTTGGACATACGAGCGAGGTGTGGTAAATTCTTTAGTTCTTCTACCTTGTGTGTCCTCCGTCGGGAGATTACATCTATATACAAATTCAATTTCTACGTTCAAAAAAAAATACAAATTCAATTTCGCTCACCATTCGCGCAGGAAATTATACTTGACTCTAGTGAAAACGAAAGCTAATGCGTTCATCCGTGATTGGATTTGGTTTCTGAATATTTTGATGACATGTCTGGAGCATACGCGCGACACAGCGCCTGTAGATCGACGAAAATATACTAGATTTTCCTGGCCCGTGTCTGATTTGAAGGGGCAGATAGTAGATTTTTTTTTTGAGTCATTGCAGATAGTAAATATTGGGAATTCCAATTTATGCACAGTATTCAGCTGAAAGAAAGTGCATCTGCCTGCCTGCCCAGACTGCGGATCACACAGTGTACTACTGGTAGCCTGGGACCTGCTGGACAACCACTGGAGACAAGTTCAGACAAAGTTCACACAAGCAGCACCAGACACAAGTTTATAGACTGAAGCTCATAGTGGTACCATACCATATATTACGCCAAAAGATGAGGTTCATAAGACTCATGCCGATATATAATTATTACAGACACGGGAAGCTGCTCTACTGATTGACAAAGCCAAACTGAACGCGACACACAAGCGTGGATCTACCTCATGGAAAGGGCAGGCTCAGCATTGCCTCTTTTATTAACCCAACCCAGGTCAGATCACAAACCAGACAGCGAAATCTGGTTCTCCATGCGGATGATGCAGCGGATGCCCTCCCCCTTAGCCATCAGGTCGAACGCCTTGTTGATCTCCGTGAACGGAACGCTGTGTGTAATGAACTTCTCCACCTCCAGCTCCTGTGCACAGCCAAGCAGAGTTGTAGGAATGATTCTTTGGGGTGGGGGTGGGGGGCTAACAATTTCAACAAAGCTCAACTGGTAAGGAAACTGAAGAATAAACAGTCTGCATTACCTTTTTCATGTACAGCTCCACCACATTCGGCAGATCAGTGCGTGGTTTAAAGTTGCCAAAGAAGGTTCCCTTCAGGGTCCTCTCGTTCAGGAAGTTCATCGGGTGAGTCTTGAACTCAGCATCCTTGTGTGGCACACCCACCAGCACAGCAACACCCCAGCCCTGGATTATGAGCACAGCGGTTAGAACATGCATGTCTGGATAAAGGGAACTCGGAGAACGATAGCTGAGAGTGTACTTACATCATGAACACATTCAAATGCTTGGATCATAGCGTTGATGTTGCCAGTGCATTCCACACTGCGGTCAACACCTCCGTTGGTCATCTCAGCAAGTACCTAAACCATAAGGGAATTGGATGTTACGGTCAAGTTCAGCATAAGCTGTGATAACCTTTTGTTGTCTCAGGTAAAGAAACAGACCTCCTGCACGGGCTTCTTGTGGTCTTTTGGGTTCACAAATTCAGTGCAACCAAACTTCCTAGCTGAAAAAAGGGACAAAGGGATGAGCTACTGGACTTGTCAAAACAACATAATAAAATGACGACTCAGTTATTAGATCAAAGGGATTCACCTTCTTCGAATCTGCTGGGGTTCAGGTCAACACCAATGATCCTTGACGCTCCAGCAATCCTTGCACCTTCTGCAGCCTAATCGTGTGCAGGGTAATCAGATGCAAACCCAACACACATTCTCACTGCAATGGAAAGGTCATAGAAGATAGAAGAAGCGAATAATTTCAACACTTACGGCAAGACCAACAGCTCCAAGACCGAAAATAGCCACTGTTGAACCCTTTGGTGGTTTTGCAACATTAATTGATGCACCAAGACCTAAACAGAGAAAGAAATTATATAACTCAGCATCTCAAGATAAATATATTCTAACATTCATACCAAAATGTAGTAAATGAACTTACCAGTAGAAATACCACAACTAAGAACACAAACTTTATCAAGGGGAGCCTCAGGGTTGATCTTTGCTACACAACCAACATGCATGACAGTGTACTCGCTGAAGGTGGAAGTCCCAACAAAGTGGTAGATAGGCTTCCCATTGATTGAAAACCGTGACTTGCCATCGCCAATCATCACACCCCGGTCAGTGTTGATCCTGAGCAGATCACACATGTTGCTCTCTGCCGACTTGCAGTGGGGGCACTCCTTGCACTCCCCAGTGAACACAGGAAGGACATGGTCACCCGGAGCTACGTCAGTCACACCCTCTCCAACACTCTCTATGATACTGTCAAAATCAAGAAATTTCAGGGCGGCTAGAATAAGCAAATTTGACTCAGATAACAAAGCTAAAATTATTCTACAGCAGTATACTGAAGGCAAAACTTGATATATGTCAATTAAAGAACTGCACAACCCTAGTTGTACTGTCTTTTGTAAACTGAAAAAAATATTATGAGAGTAAATTAGCTGAATAAACTGCTGCTGAAAGAATCATAAATCTAAATCCACTGCCAAGACCACATACCAGACCATCTGACGTCCACACAGATAATATTCAAACGTTGATATACCATTTCAAACAAAAAAATATTTCTTATGACTCTTTCACATGCATCTTGTAAACCATTAATTAAACAAAGACCACCATCTTGCCAAAAAAAAAAAAACCAACGATAACCATAAATTCAGGCGCACGAACATAATATATATGTAAAGTATAAATTATAAACACACATCTATAGTCAGCAACATAATTAAGTAAATCGGGGAAGAGAACATACCCTCCAGCCTCATGACCAAAGATCCGAGGGAACACGGGAGTCTGCCCCTAAGACAGATAAGCCGCCAAGAAAGCGCAAGTCAACCGCGAGTTGCTGCATCATATCTACTGACAAGATACAAATGTGGGATGGCTGATTAGATACCTTGGCCTCCCAGAAGTAGACGTCGGTGTGGCAGAGCGAGGTGAAGAGGATCTTGACGCGCACCTCCATGGCCTGCGGAGGCGCTACCTCCACCTCCTCGATCGACAGGGGCTTGCCGGCCTCCCATGCCACCGCAGCTGCACGGGCCCAAGAAAGCAATCACATAGTCAAGCTAATCATCGAAATGCAGACTTCCCGCCCTTGCGACCGAGAACATGGTGAATAAGCAAAGGCCTTCAGTGTGAGTCCAGCCAGACTGTCGGATGGACCACACGGTAATAGCAGTGCTGGACGATGTAACTTTTTTTTTAGCTCACATCAAGAAAGATCAATAGCATTTTCTTGGGGGTTAAAGGATAGAAAAGGAATAAGTTCACCACGATTGCAGGACAACATACAAGATCAGCGCCACTGCGGCACTGTTCATAAAAAACTATCTAGGAAGCTTTCCCCAAAATTACTCACGAATCATAAACCAAAATTAGTCAGATCAAGAAACAGAGGAGAAATCACGGGCCTTTGCACTTGATCACCTTCCCCGCGGTCGCCATTGCCTCCCCCAAAGGCCCCATGAGCGGAAAGCACGGTCCACGGACCACGGCTACGTTCCAGTTCAGGTGGAGGCTGTGCAGCCCCGGTTTTCGCTCGCTGCGCCGTGGTTTGCTGCCCACGAAGGTGGCCGGAGGTGGCGAAACCGCACCCTCCTTCCCATCGTTTCTCATCTCTTCCTCCTTTAGAGCTAGTATATAATCAGGGCTCTCATCTCCTGGCTCCTCACAGGTTCGTTTCGGTTTTGGATTGATTCGTTTCATCGGTCGTGAGGTGAGGGTCTTGGAGTGGATTGATTTGGGATTCTGTTCGAGGATTTGGGGAGGAGGCAATGGCGACCGCGGGGAAGGTGATCAAGTGCAAAGGCCCGTGATTTCTCCTCTGTTTCTTGATCTGACTAATTTTGGTTTATGATTCGTGAGTAATTTTGGGGAAAGCTTCCTAGATAGTTTTTTATGAACAGTGCCGCAGTGGCGCTGATCTTGTATGTTGTCCTGCAATCGTGGTGAACTTATTCCTTTTCTATCCTTTAACCCCCAAGAAAATGCTATTGATCTTTCTTGATGTGAGCTAAAAAAAAAGTTACATCGTCCAGCACTGCTATTACCGTGTGGTCCATCCGACAGTCTGGCTGGACTCACACTGAAGGCCTTTGCTTATTCACCATGTTCTCGGTCGCAAGGGCGGGAAGTCTGCATTTCGATGATTAGCTTGACTATGTGATTGCTTTCTTGGGCCCGTGCAGCTGCGGTGGCATGGGAGGCCGGCAAGCCCCTGTCGATCGAGGAGGTGGAGGTAGCGCCTCCGCAGGCCATGGAGGTGCGCGTCAAGATCCTCTTCACCTCGCTCTGCCACACCGACGTCTACTTCTGGGAGGCCAAGGTATCTAATCAGCCATCCCACATTTGTATCTTGTCAGTAGATATGATGCAGCAACTCGCGGTTGACTTGCGCTTTCTTGGCGGCTTATCTGTCTTAGGGGCAGACTCCCGTGTTCCCTCGGATCTTTGGTCATGAGGCTGGAGGGTATGTTCTCTTCCCCGATTTACTTAATTATGTTGCTGACTATAGATGTGTGTTTATAATTTATACTTTACATATATATTATGTTCGTGCGCCTGAATTTATGGTTATCGTTGGTTTTTTTTTTTTTTGGCAAGATGGTGGTCTTTGTTTAATTAATGGTTTACAAGATGCATGTGAAAGAGTCATAAGAAATATTTTTTTGTTTGAAATGGTATATCAACGTTTGAATATTATCTGTGTGGACGTCAGATGGTCTGGTATGTGGTCTTGGCAGTGGATTTAGATTTATGATTCTTTCAGCAGCAGTTTATTCAGCTAATTTACTCTCATAATATTTTTTTCAGTTTACAAAAGACAGTACAACTAGGGTTGTGCAGTTCTTTAATTGACATATATCAAGTTTTGCCTTCAGTATACTGCTGTAGAATAATTTTAGCTTTGTTATCTGAGTCAAATTTGCTTATTCTAGCCGCCCTGAAATTTCTTGATTTTGACAGTATCATAGAGAGTGTTGGAGAGGGTGTGACTGACGTAGCTCCGGGTGACCATGTCCTTCCTGTGTTCACTGGGGAGTGCAAGGAGTGCCCCCACTGCAAGTCGGCAGAGAGCAACATGTGTGATCTGCTCAGGATCAACACTGACCGGGGTGTGATGATTGGCGATGGCAAGTCACGGTTTTCAATCAATGGGAAGCCTATCTACCACTTTGTTGGGACTTCCACCTTCAGCGAGTACACTGTCATGCATGTTGGTTGTGTAGCAAAGATCAACCCTGAGGCTCCCCTTGATAAAGTTTGTGTTCTTAGTTGTGGTATTTCTACTGGTAAGTTCATTTACTACATTTTGGTATGAATGTTAGAATATATTTATCTTGAGATGCTGAGTTATATAATTTCTTTCTCTGTTTAGGTCTTGGTGCATCAATTAATGTTGCAAAACCACCAAAGGGTTCAACAGTGGCTATTTTCGGTCTTGGAGCTGTTGGTCTTGCCGTAAGTGTTGAAATTATTCGCTTCTTCTATCTTCTATGACCTTTCCATTGCAGTGAGAATGTGTGTTGGGTTTGCATCTGATTACCCTGCACACGATTAGGCTGCAGAAGGTGCAAGGATTGCTGGAGCGTCAAGGATCATTGGTGTTGACCTGAACCCCAGCAGATTCGAAGAAGGTGAATCCCTTTGATCTAATAACTGAGTCGTCATTTTATTATGTTGTTTTGACAAGTCCAGTAGCTCATCCCTTTGTCCCTTTTTTCAGCTAGGAAGTTTGGTTGCACTGAATTTGTGAACCCAAAAGACCACAAGAAGCCCGTGCAGGAGGTCTGTTTCTTTACCTGAGACAACAAAAGGTTATCACAGCTTATGCTGAACTTGACCGTAACATCCAATTCCCTTATGGTTTAGGTACTTGCTGAGATGACCAACGGAGGTGTTGACCGCAGTGTGGAATGCACTGGCAACATCAACGCTATGATCCAAGCATTTGAATGTGTTCATGATGTAAGTACACTCTCAGCTATCGTTCTCCGAGTTCCCTTTATCCAGACATGCATGTTCTAACCGCTGTGCTCATAATCCAGGGCTGGGGTGTTGCTGTGCTGGTGGGTGTGCCACACAAGGATGCTGAGTTCAAGACTCACCCGATGAACTTCCTGAACGAGAGGACCCTGAAGGGAACCTTCTTTGGCAACTTTAAACCACGCACTGATCTGCCGAATGTGGTGGAGCTGTACATGAAAAAGGTAATGCAGACTGTTTATTCTTCAGTTTCCTTACCAGTTGAGCTTTGTTGAAATTGTTAGCCCCCCACCCCCACCCCAAAGAATCATTCCTACAACTCTGCTTGGCTGTGCACAGGAGCTGGAGGTGGAGAAGTTCATTACACACAGCGTTCCGTTCACGGAGATCAACAAGGCGTTCGACCTGATGGCTAAGGGGGAGGGCATCCGCTGCATCATCCGCATGGAGAACCAGATTTCGCTGTCTGGTTTGTGATCTGACCTGGGTTGGGTTAATAAAAGAGGCAATGCTGAGCCTGCCCTTTCCATGAGGTAGATCCACGCTTGTGTGTCGCGTTCAGTTTGGCTTTGTCAATCAGTAGAGCAGCTTCCCGTGTCTGTAATAATTATATATCGGCATGAGTCTTATGAACCTCATCTTTTGGCGTAATATATGGTATGGTACCACTATGAGCTTCAGTCTATAAACTTGTGTCTGGTGCTGCTTGTGTGAACTTTGTCTGAACTTGTCTCCAGTGGTTGTCCAGCAGGTCCCAGGCTACCAGTAGTACACTGTGTGATCCGCAGTCTGGGCAGGCAGGCAGATGCACTTTCTTTCAGCTGAATACTGTGCATAAATTGGAATTCCCAATATTTACTATCTGCAATGACTCAAAAAAAAAATCTACTATCTGCCCTTCAAATCAGACACGGGCCAGGAAAATCTAGTATATTTTCGTCGATCTACAGGCGCTGTGTCGCGCGTATGCTCCAGACATGTCATCAAAATATTCAGAAACCAAATCCAATCACGGATGAACGCATTAGCTTTCGTTTTCACTAGAGTCAAGTATAATTTCCTGCGCGAATGGTGAGCGAAATTGAATTTGTATTTTTTTTTGAACGTAGAAATTGAATTTGTATATAGATGTAATCTCCCGACGGAGGACACACAAGGTAGAAGAACTAAAGAATTTACCACACCTCGCTCGTATGTCCAAAGAAAAAAAGAAAAAGAAAAAAAAGAAAAGAAAGAAATAAAAAACGCCAACAGAAGAGGAATTAATCAATGAATTTCAGAGCAGGCCGGGGCGCGAGTAGAAGGGGAACTGATGCATCACAACTACGGGAGCCTTCTCACGATCCCTCTTCTTCCTCTCCTTGCTTCCTGCTGGTGCTGCGGCGGCCTTCTCCTCTCCTGCCACCCGCTGCTGCTGCTGCTTAGCTTGTGGGTAACCTGCTCCACCTCCTGATTCCGATTGCTTCCGGCCGGCAGCAGGCGACACCGCGGCGACGGCGACACCACCGCAGCATCCTCCACGTCTGCAGCATCCCCGGCATCGTCTCCCATCTTCCGCGCACCCACAACCTGAGCAACCGTTTCCTCATCTTTAGCTGATTGCCGTTTCATAGTGGGTTCTCCGCCTTTTGGTTTTGGAGGTGGTGAGGCCGTCTTCTTTCCTGCTGCAGGAGCAGCACCAGAAAGGCTGCCAGCAACAGCAGGTCCGAGCTGAGCCATCGGGATACTGGGATTCGCTGGAGCCTGCTAGTGGTTATTGTTGTTGCTGAGTTGGTACTGCTTGCGTTGGAAAGTTGCTTGGCACTATATTTTTTTTTTCATGCTGAAGGATGGACACGAAGAATCCGAGACAAACCCTAGACGCATGCATGCATGCTTCCATTCCAGGTAGAATTCTAGTGCTGACTACCTGCTGGTGTAGTGGTGTATGCCTTCAGCGCCAAGGTCTTCCATTCCTTTGGTCGCGCGCGGCGTCGTAATTATTGAGCTATTCAACCACAAAAGCGAGAAAAACGAGTCATTCGCTTAAATTATAGGGTTACTCCATGAGGAGGCTGTTTATATCAGACGGTTAAACCGAACGTGAAACATAAAGGGGTAACAATTATATTATAATTAAATTATGCTCGAGACCACAAGAAAGGGTAGCGGTGAAAACTCGAAAACCACGAGACATCAAAAGCATTAGCCGCCAAGTAGTACTAGCTGTGATCTGACGGAGCACGTCGCACTATCGCAGGTTAACGAACCCACCACCTCACATCATCAGTTGTCATTTTCAGTTCACAGCGCCGTTTTCGCCTTTTTCTGTTCCACAGCCACAAGAAAGTTCCTCACTTGTGTCCGCCACTCGCACATGTTGGATTGACTGGACGCCAAGAAGCTTGTCGACCAAGTCAAATGAAGCGGAGCCTTGGCAGCCAAGGCAGCGTCAGCACTCAGCAGGAGAACAATGAGCAAGCACGTCAAACAGATAGATTCTATTATTCACCCGGCCTTCTCGTGGACGAAGCTTCAAGCTAGCCTCCTCCTCCTCCTTCGACCCCCTAGCTAGCTAGCAACAAAAGCACCGCATCACGGAAGGAACTCATCAGACAGCAACCACACCTCCTATATAAATGCACGCTGCCAGACCAGCCTACCACACTCAGAGACGCAGCAAGACACAGCAGTACAACAAGTGCAAGATCATCATCGGGGCAGATAGAAATAGCGAGCAGACCAGACGCCAGAGCACAAGCGCAGTCATCAGGAGGCGATCGGCTGAGGAGAAGGTCGTCGTGCGGTCGATCGATCATGGTGTTGGGACTGGGAGGATGCTGCGGTGGTGTCGCCGTCGCCGCGGTGTCGCCTGCTGCCGGCCGGAAGCAATCGGAATCAGGAGGTGGAGCAGGTTACCCACAA
Organism: Tripidium arundinaceum; assembly: GCA_030439765.1. Classification (NCBI taxonomy): domain Eukaryota; kingdom Viridiplantae; phylum Streptophyta; class Magnoliopsida; order Poales; family Poaceae; genus Tripidium; species Tripidium arundinaceum. The sequence goes on from JAHUYU010000129.1 coordinate 25,190, forward strand.
GCTAAGCAGCAGCAGCAGCGGGTGGCAGGAGAGGAGAAGGCCGCCGCAGCACCAGCAGGAAGCAAGGAGAGGAAGAAGAGGGATCGTGAGAAGGCTCCCGTAGTTGTGATGCATCAGTTCCCCTTCTACTCGCGCCCCGGCCTGCTCTGAAATTCATTGATTAATTCCTCTTCTGTTGGCGTTTTTTATTTCTTTCTTTTCTTTTTTTTTCTTTTTCTTTTTTTCTTTGGACATACGAGCGAGGTGTGGTAAATTCTTTAGTTCTTCTACCTTGTGTGTCCTCCGTCGGGAGATTACATCTATATACAAATTCAATTTCTACGTTCAAAAAAAAATACAAATTCAATTTCGCTCACCATTCGCGCAGGAAATTATACTTGACTCTAGTGAAAACGAAAGCTAATGCGTTCATCCGTGATTGGATTTGGTTTCTGAATATTTTGATGACATGTCTGGAGCATACGCGCGACACAGCGCCTGTAGATCGACGAAAATATACTAGATTTTCCTGGCCCGTGTCTGATTTGAAGGGGCAGATAGTAGATTTTTTTTTTGAGTCATTGCAGATAGTAAATATTGGGAATTCCAATTTATGCACAGTATTCAGCTGAAAGAAAGTGCATCTGCCTGCCTGCCCAGACTGCGGATCACACAGTGTACTACTGGTAGCCTGGGACCTGCTGGACAACCACTGGAGACAAGTTCAGACAAAGTTCACACAAGCAGCACCAGACACAAGTTTATAGACTGAAGCTCATAGTGGTACCATACCATATATTACGCCAAAAGATGAGGTTCATAAGACTCATGCCGATATATAATTATTACAGACACGGGAAGCTGCTCTACTGATTGACAAAGCCAAACTGAACGCGACACACAAGCGTGGATCTACCTCATGGAAAGGGCAGGCTCAGCATTGCCTCTTTTATTAACCCAACCCAGGTCAGATCACAAACCAGACAGCGAAATCTGGTTCTCCATGCGGATGATGCAGCGGATGCCCTCCCCCTTAGCCATCAGGTCGAACGCCTTGTTGATCTCCGTGAACGGAACGCTGTGTGTAATGAACTTCTCCACCTCCAGCTCCTGTGCACAGCCAAGCAGAGTTGTAGGAATGATTCTTTGGGGTGGGGGTGGGGGGCTAACAATTTCAACAAAGCTCAACTGGTAAGGAAACTGAAGAATAAACAGTCTGCATTACCTTTTTCATGTACAGCTCCACCACATTCGGCAGATCAGTGCGTGGTTTAAAGTTGCCAAAGAAGGTTCCCTTCAGGGTCCTCTCGTTCAGGAAGTTCATCGGGTGAGTCTTGAACTCAGCATCCTTGTGTGGCACACCCACCAGCACAGCAACACCCCAGCCCTGGATTATGAGCACAGCGGTTAGAACATGCATGTCTGGATAAAGGGAACTCGGAGAACGATAGCTGAGAGTGTACTTACATCATGAACACATTCAAATGCTTGGATCATAGCGTTGATGTTGCCAGTGCATTCCACACTGCGGTCAACACCTCCGTTGGTCATCTCAGCAAGTACCTAAACCATAAGGGAATTGGATGTTACGGTCAAGTTCAGCATAAGCTGTGATAACCTTTTGTTGTCTCAGGTAAAGAAACAGACCTCCTGCACGGGCTTCTTGTGGTCTTTTGGGTTCACAAATTCAGTGCAACCAAACTTCCTAGCTGAAAAAAGGGACAAAGGGATGAGCTACTGGACTTGTCAAAACAACATAATAAAATGACGACTCAGTTATTAGATCAAAGGGATTCACCTTCTTCGAATCTGCTGGGGTTCAGGTCAACACCAATGATCCTTGACGCTCCAGCAATCCTTGCACCTTCTGCAGCCTAATCGTGTGCAGGGTAATCAGATGCAAACCCAACACACATTCTCACTGCAATGGAAAGGTCATAGAAGATAGAAGAAGCGAATAATTTCAACACTTACGGCAAGACCAACAGCTCCAAGACCGAAAATAGCCACTGTTGAACCCTTTGGTGGTTTTGCAACATTAATTGATGCACCAAGACCTAAACAGAGAAAGAAATTATATAACTCAGCATCTCAAGATAAATATATTCTAACATTCATACCAAAATGTAGTAAATGAACTTACCAGTAGAAATACCACAACTAAGAACACAAACTTTATCAAGGGGAGCCTCAGGGTTGATCTTTGCTACACAACCAACATGCATGACAGTGTACTCGCTGAAGGTGGAAGTCCCAACAAAGTGGTAGATAGGCTTCCCATTGATTGAAAACCGTGACTTGCCATCGCCAATCATCACACCCCGGTCAGTGTTGATCCTGAGCAGATCACACATGTTGCTCTCTGCCGACTTGCAGTGGGGGCACTCCTTGCACTCCCCAGTGAACACAGGAAGGACATGGTCACCCGGAGCTACGTCAGTCACACCCTCTCCAACACTCTCTATGATACTGTCAAAATCAAGAAATTTCAGGGCGGCTAGAATAAGCAAATTTGACTCAGATAACAAAGCTAAAATTATTCTACAGCAGTATACTGAAGGCAAAACTTGATATATGTCAATTAAAGAACTGCACAACCCTAGTTGTACTGTCTTTTGTAAACTGAAAAAAATATTATGAGAGTAAATTAGCTGAATAAACTGCTGCTGAAAGAATCATAAATCTAAATCCACTGCCAAGACCACATACCAGACCATCTGACGTCCACACAGATAATATTCAAACGTTGATATACCATTTCAAACAAAAAAATATTTCTTATGACTCTTTCACATGCATCTTGTAAACCATTAATTAAACAAAGACCACCATCTTGCCAAAAAAAAAAAAAACCAACGATAACCATAAATTCAGGCGCACGAACATAATATATATGTAAAGTATAAATTATAAACACACATCTATAGTCAGCAACATAATTAAGTAAATCGGAGAGAGTAGAAATTACCTGGTGGCTGGGCGGCAGATGCACAGCCACTGAAGAAGATCAGAGATGGAGATGGAGCCTTGGACAGACACTGAAACTCTACTAGTCACCACAGACGACCACAGCCTAGGTCGCCACGCAAGGAGGACGCGGCCGACAGCCACTACGACGGCGGAGCACCACGAGCGAGTCAGATCTGGACGCAGGGAAGGAAGGCGGCCTCGGATCCGGGGCAACCTTGTGGACGGCAGAGGGTGCTGACGGCTTCAAGTGGGGGGCGGGGGTGCACCACTGACGTATGCCGGGGCAAGCACCGCGAGGAGGGCACGGGCGTTGATGGCGGCGAGGTGTGCCGGGGGTGCGGCGCTCACGGCCGCCGCAGCTCGCGCCACAAGAAGGAGAGAAGGCGAGAGCGAGCGCTACCCTAGACGTACGGTGAGATAGTAAATGGAACGAGGGAGGGTGTGGCACACAGCCAAACTGGGCTGATCAGCCCAGCAAAAACCAGCCCAGCCCAGTCGAACAGAGCCTATGTTGTGTTAGCTTTTTTGAAAGCCTCCCTGCTACATGCTTGCGTGGGTGAAGCCGTGAAGTCTCCCTCTTGCTTCCACGTGCTCTGCGCGGCGTGTAGAAAGCCTGATTCAGCAGCACAGCTGTCCGCCTAGCCGCCTACGCGTACACTGATAACGGCCCTGTTCGGCTGGTACATAAGCCGGCTGATTTCGGCTGATTCAATAGTGTTCTATGAGAAAATAAACCGAAAATAAGACAAGCCAACAGGGCCAACAATTTTTCAATTCCGCGCACACGCGCTCCGAGCCGCAGATCCTAGCAAGCGCGGTGCATCCGGCGGCCACGACAGCGCGGTGCCGTCCCCCGCCCACCACCGCTTGGCGCTTGTCCACCTCCCCCAAAGGCCCCATGAGCGGAAAGCACGGTCCACGGACCACGGCTACGTTCCAGTTCAGGTGGAGGCTGTGCAGCCCCGGTTTTCGCTCGCTGCGCCGTGGTTTGCTGCCCACGAAGGTGGCCGGAGGTGGCGAAACCGCACCCTCCTTCCCATCGTTTCTCATCTCTTCCTCCTTTAGAGCTAGTATATAATCAGGGCTCTCATCTCCTGGCTCCTCACAGGTTCGTTTCGGTTTTGGATTGATTCGTTTCATCGGTCGTGAGGTGAGGGTCTTGGAGTGGATTGATTTGGGATTCTGTTCGAGGATTTGGGGAGGAGGCAATGGCGACCGCGGGGAAGGTGATCAAGTGCAAAGGCCCGTGATTTCTCCTCTGTTTCTTGATCTGACTAATTTTGGTTTATGATTCGTGAGTAATTTTGGGGAAAGCTTCCTAGATAGTTTTTTATGAACAGTGCCGCAGTGGCGCTGATCTTGTATGTTGTCCTGCAATCGTGGTGAACTTATTCCTTTTCTATCCTTTAACCCCCAAGAAAATGCTATTGATCTTTCTTGATGTGAGCTAAAAAAAAGTTACATCGTCCAGCACTGCTATTACCGTGTGGTCCATCCGACAGTCTGGCTGGACTCACACTGAAGGCCTTTGCTTATTCACCATGTTCTCGGTCGCAAGGGCGGGAAGTCTGCATTTCGATGATTAGCTTGACTATGTGATTGCTTTCTTGGGCCCGTGCAGCTGCGGTGGCATGGGAGGCCGGCAAGCCCCTGTCGATCGAGGAGGTGGAGGTAGCGCCTCCGCAGGCCATGGAGGTGCGCGTCAAGATCCTCTTCACCTCGCTCTGCCACACCGACGTCTACTTCTGGAGGCCAAGGTATCTAATCAGCCATCCCACATTTGTATCTTGTCAGTAGATATGATGCAGCAACTCGCGGTTGACTTGCGCTTTCTTGGCGGCTTATCTGTCTTAGGGGCAGACTCCCGTGTTCCCTCGGATCTTTGGTCATGAGGCTGGAGGGTATGTTCTCTTCCCCGATTTACTTAATTATGTTGCTGACTATAGATGTGTGTTTATAATTTATACTTTACATATATATTATGTTCGTGCGCCTGAATTTATGGTTATCGTTGGTTTTTTTTTTTTTTGGCAAGATGGTGGTCTTTGTTTAATTAATGGTTTACAAGATGCATGTGAAAGAGTCATAAGAAATATTTTTTTGTTTGAAATGGTATATCAACGTTTGAATATTATCTGTGTGGACGTCAGATGGTCTGGTATGTGGTCTTGGCAGTGGATTTAGATTTATGATTCTTTCAGCAGCAGTTTATTCAGCTAATTTACTCTCATAATATTTTTTTCAGTTTACAAAAGACAGTACAACTAGGGTTGTGCAGTTCTTTAATTGACATATATCAAGTTTTGCCTTCAGTATACTGCTGTAGAATAATTTTAGCTTTGTTATCTGAGTCAAATTTGCTTATTCTAGCCGCCCTGAAATTTCTTGATTTTGACAGTATCATAGAGAGTGTTGGAGAGGGTGTGACTGACGTAGCTCCGGGTGACCATGTCCTTCCTGTGTTCACTGGGGAGTGCAAGGAGTGCCCCCACTGCAAGTCGGCAGAGAGCAACATGTGTGATCTGCTCAGGATCAACACTGACCGGGGTGTGATGATTGGCGATGGCAAGTCACGGTTTTCAATCAATGGGAAGCCTATCTACCACTTTGTTGGGACTTCCACCTTCAGCGAGTACACTGTCATGCATGTTGGTTGTGTAGCAAAGATCAACCCTGAGGCTCCCCTTGATAAAGTTTGTGTTCTTAGTTGTGGTATTTCTACTGGTAAGTTCATTTACTACATTTTGGTATGAATGTTAGAATATATTTATCTTGAGATGCTGAGTTATATAATTTCTTTCTCTGTTTAGGTCTTGGTGCATCAATTAATGTTGCAAAACCACCAAAGGGTTCAACAGTGGCTATTTTCGGTCTTGGAGCTGTTGGTCTTACCGTAAGTGTTGAAATTATTCGCTTCTTCTATCTTCTATGACCTTTCCATTGCAGTGAGAATGTGTGTTGGGTTTGCATCTGATTACCCTGCACACGATTAGGCTGCAGAAGGTGCAAGGATTGCTGGAGCGTCAAGGATCATTGGTGTTGACCTGAACCCCAGCAGATTCGAAGAAGGTGAATCCCTTTGATCTAATAACTGAGTCGTCATTTTATTATGTTGTTTTGACAAGTCCAGTAGCTCATCCCTTTGTCCCTTTTTTCAGCTAGGAAGTTTGGTTGCACTGAATTTGTGAACCCAAAAGACCACAAGAAGCCCGTGCAGGAGGTCTGTTTCTTTACCTGAGACAACAAAAGGTTATCACAGCTTATGCTGAACTTGACCGTAACATCCAATTCCCTTATGGTTTAGGTACTTGCTGAGATGACCAACGGAGGTGTTGACCGCAGTGTGGAATGCACTGGCAACATCAACGCTATGATCCAAGCATTTGAATGTGTTCATGATGTAAGTACACTCTCAGCTATCGTTCTCCGAGTTCCCTTTATCCAGACATGCATGTTCTAACCGCTGTGCTCATAATCCAGGGCTGGGGTGTTGCTGTGCTGGTGGGTGTGCCACACAAGGATGCTGAGTTCAAGACTCACCCGATGAACTTCCTGAACGAGAGGACCCTGAAGGGAACCTTCTTTGGCAACTTTAAACCACGCACTGATCTGCCGAATGTGGTGGAGCTGTACATGAAAAAGGTAATGCAGACTGTTTATTCTTCAGTTTCCTTACCAGTTGAGCTTTGTTGAAATTGTTAGCCCCCCACCCCCACCCCAAAGAATCATTCCTACAACTCTGCTTGGCTGTGCACAGGAGCTGGAGGTGGAGAAGTTCATTACACACAGCGTTCCGTTCACGGAGATCAACAAGGCGTTCGACCTGATGGCTAAGGGGGAGGGCATCCGCTGCATCATCCGCATGGAGAACCAGATTTCGCTGTCTGGTTTGTGATCTGACCTGGGTTGGGTTAATAAAAGAGGCAATGCTGAGCCTGCCCTTTCCATGAGGTAGATCCACGCTTGTGTGTCGCGTTCAGTTTGGCTTTGTCAATCAGTAGAGCAGCTTCCCGTGTCTGTAATAATTATATATCGGCATGAGTCTTATGAACCTCATCTTTTGGCGTAATATATGGTATGGTACCACTATGAGCTTCAGTCTATAAACTTGTGTCTGGTGCTGCTTGTGTGAACTTTGTCTGAACTTGTCTCCAGTGGTTGTCCAGCAGGTCCCAGGCTACCAGTAGTACACTGTGTGATCCGCAGTCTGGGCAGGCAGGCAGATGCACTTTCTTTCAGCTGAATACTGTGCATAAATTGGAATTCCCAATATTTACTATCTGCAATGACTCAAAAAAAAAATCTACTATCTGCCCCTTCAAATCAGACACGGGCCAGGAAAATCTAGTATATTTTCGTCGATCTACAGGCGCTGTGTCGCGCGTATGCTCCAGACATGTCATCAAATATTCAGAAACCAAATCCAATCACGGATGAACGCATTAGCTTTCGTTTTCACTAGAGTCAAGTATAATTTCCTGCGCGAATGGTGAGCGAAATTGAATTTGTATTTTTTTTTGAACGTAGAAATTGAATTTGTATATAGATGTAATCTCCCGACGGAGGACACACAAGGTAGAAGAACTAAAGAATTTACCACACCTCGCTCGTATGTCCAAAGAAAAAAAGAAAAAGAAAAAAAAAGAAAAGAAAGAAATAAAAAACGCCAACAGAAGAGGAATTAATCAATGAATTTCAGAGCAGGCCGGGGCGCGAGTAGAAGGGGAACTGATGCATCACAACTACGGGAGCCTTCTCACGATCCCTCTTCTTCCTCTCCTTGCTTCCTGCTGGTGCTGCGGCGGCCTTCTCCTCTCCTGCCACCCGCTGCTGCTGCTGCTTAGCTTGTGGGTAACCTGCTCCACCTCCTGATTCCGATTGCTTCCGGCCGGCAGCAGGCGACACCGCGGCGACGGCGACACCACCGCAGCATCCTCCCAGTCCCAACACCATGATCGATCGACCGCACGACGACCTTCTCCTCAGCCGATCGCCTCCTGATGACTGCGCTTGTGCTCTGGCGTCTGGTCTGCTCGCTATTTCTATCTGCCCCGATGATGATCTTGCACTTGTTGTACTGCTGTGTCTTGCTGCGTCTCTGAGTGTGGTAGGCTGGTCTGGCAGCGTGCATTTATATAGGAGGTGTGGTTGCTGTCTGATGAGTTCCTTCCGTGATGCGGTGCTTTTGTTGCTAGCTAGCTAGGGGGGGCTAACAATTTCAACAAAGCTCAACTGGTAAGGAAACTGAAGAATAAACAGTCTGCATTACCTTTTTCATGTACAGCTCCACCACATTCGGCAGATCAGTGCGTGGTTTAAAGTTGCCAAAGAAGGTTCCCTTCAGGGTCCTCTCGTTCAGGAAGTTCATCGGGTGAGTCTTGAACTCAGCATCCTTGTGTGGCACACCCACCAGCACAGCAACACCCCAGCCCTGGATTATGAGCACAGCGGTTAGAACATGCATGTCTGGATAAAGGGAACTCGGAGAACGATAGCTGAGAGTGTACTTACATCATGAACACATTCAAATGCTTGGATCATAGCGTTGATGTTGCCAGTGCATTCCACACTGCGGTCAACACCTCCGTTGGTCATCTCAGCAAGTACCTAAACCATAAGGGAATTGGATGTTACGGTCAAGTTCAGCATAAGCTGTGATAACCTTTTGTTGTCTCAGGTAAAGAAACAGACCTCCTGCACGGGCTTCTTGTGGTCTTTTGGGTTCACAAATTCAGTGCAACCAAACTTCCTAGCTGAAAAAAGGGACAAAGGGATGAGCTACTGGACTTGTCAAAACAACATAATAAAATGACGACTCAGTTATTAGATCAAAGGGATTCACCTTCTTCGAATCTGCTGGGGTTCAGGTCAACACCAATGATCCTTGACGCTCCAGCAATCCTTGCACCTTCTGCAGCCTAATCGTGTGCAGGGTAATCAGATGCAAACCCAACACACATTCTCACTGCAATGGAAAGGTCATAGAAGATAGAAGAAGCGAATAATTTCAACACTTACGGTAAGACCAACAGCTCCAAGACCGAAAATAGCCACTGTTGAACCCTTTGGTGGTTTTGCAACATTAATTGATGCACCAAGACCTAAACAGAGAAAGAAATTATATAACTCAGCATCTCAAGATAAATATATTCTAACATTCATACCAAAATGTAGTAAATGAACTTACCAGTAGAAATACCACAACTAAGAACACAAACTTTATCAAGGGGAGCCTCAGGGTTGATCTTTGCTACACAACCAACATGCATGACAGTGTACTCGCTGAAGGTGGAAGTCCCAACAAAGTGGTAGATAGGCTTCCCATTGATTGAAAACCGTGACTTGCCATCGCCAATCATCACACCCCGGTCAGTGTTGATCCTGAGCAGATCACACATGTTGCTCTCTGCCGACTTGCAGTGGGGGCACTCCTTGCACTCCCCAGTGAACACAGGAAGGACATGGTCACCCGGAGCTACGTCAGTCACACCCTCTCCAACACTCTCTATGATACTGTCAAAATCAAGAAATTTCAGGGCGGCTAGAATAAGCAAATTTGACTCAGATAACAAAGCTAAAATTATTCTACAGCAGTATACTGAAGGCAAAACTTGATATATGTCAATTAAAGAACTGCACAACCCTAGTTGTACTGTCTTTTGTAAACTGAAAAAAATATTATGAGAGTAAATTAGCTGAATAAACTGCTGCTGAAAGAATCATAAATCTAAATCCACTGCCAAGACCACATACCAGACCATCTGACGTCCACACAGATAATATTCAAACGTTGATATACCATTTCAAACAAAAAAATATTTCTTATGACTCTTTCACATGCATCTTGTAAACCAT
>JAHUYU010002397.1:0-34300 GCA_030439765.1 Tripidium arundinaceum
ATGAGGATAGCTGCATGATTGTTCTTGAGGAGGAGCACTACAATGGCCATACCCAGGTATGTAACTTGATCACTGATTTGCATTCATCTTTGCATCTCATTGTTTGTGAATGATGTCTAACTTGGAACACTTGTTTATGCAGGCACACCCCAAGGATGCTGAGTTGCTGAACAAGCCCATACAACACTACAAGCTGATGATGATCATTTTTGGCAATGGTCAGGCAACAGAAAAGTTTGCTATGGGCTCCAATGAGGCACTTGGCACACCATCTGACTGTGCTAAGAGCTCACTCAAGATTGATGCAACTGAGATACTCAATACTGGCAAGACTGAGACTCAGGATACATCCAAGTCTGAGGGTGTAGTTGGTAACAAGAGGAAGAGGTCCCTGCTGGCAGAAGAGGATGTGGTTTTGTTCACTGGCATGTCAGAGGCAGTCAAGGATGTTGCTGATGCTATTCGCTCCACCAAAGTTGAGGATTGCCACCCTGAGTTGTATGGTGCTATCATGTTTGTGCCAGGCTTCACTGAAGAAGCACTCATGTGTGCTTATGGCCATCTGCTGGACAACAAGGCATTGGGCACGTCATTTGTCCAGTGGTCTGACTCTCACCGTGTGCTGTGGCTGAGGACCTACTTGGCCAAGCACTACTACATGTGAAGGGCTTGACAGCTTGGGGTTGATCCTTTTGTGTAGTTGAGGTGGATGCTTCTGGTGTGCAGTGGTGCCTTCTTTTGTGACTAACTTACTACAACTGGTGGTTGTGTAGTGGGTTGACCTTCTCTTTTGTGCAGTTGATCTGATCTTGCATCCTTTACTTACTAACACTAACATATAGTTAGTGTCATAGATAACCCTGCACCTACTTCCTAGATCAACCTAGCTGGTGGACTCATTTGAACCTTGTGGTGGCAATCTGACCATGTGTCCATTGCCAATGATGTGAACCTTGTGGTTCTGAACTTGATATGGGCACTAGCCTGTGCCTGTGAATTCATATTTTCATTCTGAGCACATGCCTTATTGCCTGTGATGTTTCTTTTTCTTATATCTGAGCACAGTCCATTGCCTGTGATGTTTTTTGATTGATCTGAGCACATGTCCATTGCCTATGATACATTTTTTATCTGAGCACATGTACATTGCCTGGGATGTGTTTATCATATATCTGAGCACTTGTCCATTGCCTGTGAAGTGTTTATCATAGATCTGAGCACATGCCTCATACAATGACCATGTCTGCTATTTTTTTGTTCCTACACTTAATTTTTCTACAACTATGGCTTGGTATGTTGTTCATATTGGGAAGGAGCCTGGTGTCTACTCCAGCTGGGCCGAAGCACATGCTCAAGTTGATGGTTTCAAGGAAAATTGCTACAAAAAATACAACACAAGAAATGAAGCTTTGCAAGCTTTCTATGGTCATGTACCTCTGCTACAACCTGAGAACCCACCTCTGCTCCAACCTCTCAATCCACCTCTGCTCGAAAATGGTGGACATGGCCACTTTCCCTTGTGCCACATTTCATTTAAAGTTGTAATAATGGTAGTTATCACTCTACTAATAGGTTTCCTAATTTGGAAGTTGATGTAAAAGCATATGGCCTGCAAGTGAACTAGTGGGTGGTAATGTTACCACTTTATGCAGGTGGTAGCTAGAACTTGTTGTATGCAGGCAACCAAACACTCGTGACTGCATCTTGCTTTTGAATGTGGCAACACATGCAGGCAACCAAACACTGTCTCAGCCCAGTCTGGTTCAACGGATGCATGCAACCAAACAACCACCCCTTGCATGCATCCGGCCTGGCCAAATGCAGCCTGGCTAGCTGGAACGAGCCAGGCTGGGTTGAGAAGGGAACCAAACACGCCCTTAATATTAGGCTAGCAAACATGACCATACATTGTATGAAACCCAATACGTTTTGGAATCGGAGTTGTTCTAACTTATATGAGTGCGAACCATTGATCGGGGTCATATACAGGATGCGAGATACGGATGGTGCAAGGGCAAGCGTCAACATTCGAAATATGAGCAAATCTTTTCTCTATCCCTATCCTAGTTCTTATTTCTGTGTTTGTTTCTCATATACTTGTTAAAAAACAAAGAATAAAAGCAACAACCATGGGCCTTTAATTCTTAACCCTCTCAAATTAAAGATTTCTAACACCAAATTATTGATGTGATTTTTTATTAAAAAAAGAGTGAAGCGTTTTTTTAGTTTCGTTCTTTTACTTTCCAAGTTGTTCTCACGTTTCCGGCCTGCCTTTTACTTCCAAACTACCCCCACGTCCCACCATATTCTGAAGTATATGCTAACATTAAACCATGCGACCCGTTCAATTTGGACGTCCGCCCCTATTCTCGTGAGGCCGCCCTTCTCAATGTCCGCCCCTATTCTCGTGAGGCCGCCCTTCTCAATTCCCAACGACGTATGGGGAGCGTGGAACGTGCTCGTCGACTCCACCCTACAACCCATGTTGTCGGTCAAAGTTGCCTCCCCACGAGGTAGGCCAGTTTATACACTAACTACTTCATCGACGCAAGGCTTGGCCGTGGTCGAGCCTCATGGCAGGTTCATGCTCACCAACATCACGTTCCAGCTAAATAGCCATGTGTTCCACCTAGCAGACCGGCAATTATTCATCTGCTTCCACAACAATGCTAGGTGTTGGTGTCGGCGTCGGCGCAGAACAAGAATAACACTGCCCAATCGTTCTTGGCGACCTTTGTGTGTTCGCTTTCATCTTCGAGTAGTACATGACGGTGAGCAACAAGGGAACGGTCTGGCCTCCTTCGTCATGTCCAGCAAAGACCTATCCATGACATTGCCTAGCCAGTTCCTCGCGGCCTCTTCAACAACCTGAACACACTCAAATTTTACATATAAGTTCAATGATGAATCTAAGCCCATGTGCGTTTGGAGTGAATAGAATAAGAACTAGGATAGGGATAGAGAAAAGATTTGCTCATATTTCGAATGTTGACGCTTGCCCTTGCACCATCCGTATCTCGCATCCTGTATATGACCCCGATCAATGGTTCGCACTCATATAAGTTAGAACAACTCCGATTCCAAAACGTATTGGGTTTCATACAATGTATGGTCATGTTTGCTAGCCTAATATTAAGGGCGTGTTTGGTTCCCTTCTCAACCCAGCCTGGCTCGTTCCAGCTAGCCAGGCTGCATTTGGCCAGGCCGGATGCATGCAAGGGGTGGTTGTTTGGTTGCATGCATCCGTTGAACCAGACTGGGCTGAGACAGTGTTTGGTTGCCTGCATGTGTTGCCACATTCAAAAGCAAGATGCAGTCACGAGTGTTTGGTTGCCTGCATACAACAAGTTCTAGCTACCACCTGCATAAAGTGGTAACATTACCACCCACTAGTTCACTTGCAGGCCATATGCTTTTACATCAACTTCCAAATTAGGAAACCTATTAGTAGAGTGATAACTACCATTATTACAACTTTAAATGAAATGTGGCACAAGGGAAAGTGGCCATGTCCACCATTTTCGAGCAGAGGTGGATTGAGAGGTTGGAGCAGAGGTGGGTTCTCAGGTTGTAGCAGAGGTACATGACCATAGAAAGCTTGCAAAGCTTCATTTCTTGTGTTGTATTTTTTGTAGCAATTTTCCTTGAAACCATCAACTTGAGCATGTGCTTCGGCCCAGCTGGAGTAGACACCAGGCTCCTTCCCAATATGAACAACATACCAAGCCATAGTTGTAGAAAAATTAAGTGTAGGAACAAAAAAATAGCAGACATGGTCATTGTATGAGGCATGTGCTCAGATCTATGATAAACACTTCACAGGCAATGGACAAGTGCTCAGATATATGATAAACACATCCCAGGCAATGTACATGTGCTCAGATAAAAAATGTATCATAGGCAATGGACATGTGCTCAGATCAATCAAAAAACATCACAGGCAATGGACTGTGCTCAGATATAAGAAAAAGAAACATCACAGGCAATAAGGCATGTGCTCAGAATGAAAATATGAATTCACAGGCACAGGCTAGTGCCCATATCAAGTTCAGAACCACAAGGTTCACATCATTGGCAATGGACACATGGTCAGATTGCCACCACAAGGTTCAAATGAGTCCACCAGCTAGGTTGATCTAGGAAGTAGGTGCAGGGTTATCTATGACACTAACTATATGTTAGTGTTAGTAAGTAAAGGATGCAAGATCAGATCAACTGCACAAAAGAGAAGGTCAACCCACTACACAACCACCAGTTGTAGTAAGTTAGTCACAAAAGAAGGCACCACTGCACACCAGAAGCATCCACCTCAACTACACAAAAGGATCAACCCCAAGCTGTCAAGCCCTTCACATGTAGTAGTGCTTGGCCAAGTAGGTCCTCAGCCACAGCACACGGTGAGAGTCAGACCACTGGACAAATGACGTGCCCAATGCCTTGTTGTCCAGCAGATGGCCATAAGCACACATGAGTGCTTCTTCAGTGAAGCCTGGCACAAACATGATAGCACCATACAACTCAGGGTGGCAATCCTCAACTTTGGTGGAGCGAATAGCATCAGCAACATCCTTGACTGCCTCTGACATGCCAGTGAACAAAACCACATCCTCTTCTGCCAGCAGGGACCTCTTCCTCTTGTTACCAACTACACCCTCAGACTTGGATGTATCCTGAGTCTCAGTCTTGCCAGTATTGAGTATCTCAGTTGCATCAATCTTGAGTGAGCTCTTAGCACAGTCAGATGGTGTGCCAAGTGCCTCATTGGAGCCCATAGCAAACTTTTCTGTTGCCTGACCATTGCCAAAAATGATCATCATCAGCTTGTAGTGTTGTATGGGCTTGTTCAGCAACTCAGCATCCTTGGGGTGTGCCTGCATAAACAAGTGTTCCAAGTTAGACATCATTCACAAACAATGAGATGCAAAGATGAATGCAAATCAGTGATCAAGTTACATACCTGGGTATGGCCATTGTAGTGCTCCTCCTCAAGAACAATCATGCAGCTATCCTCATCCCATTGAGCTCCACTGAAGTCCCTCAGCTTGGACAGTCTCATCCACCTCTGCCTCCACTTCCTCAGGTGGTTGTACACCTGGGTACCACTAACCTCATTGCCACAGAACTCTTGCAGGGCCTTTGCAACCTTGTTGAGGTGCACTTCTTTGAACCCCTTATCAGTCCTGACTCCAGTGGAAATGAGCTGGCACATCTGGCGCAGCACAAAGGCAGACATGGGTTCAGTCCACCTCAGAGAAGTCCTCTGCTGAGCAAGAACCTGTGAAGCTGGTATGAAACCAGCAGCATCATCCCCATCAACCACATTATCAGCAGCAACATGCCCACCATCCAGGCCAGGAAAGACAAGCTCGTCAGCAGTCATCACCTCCTCAGCCATAGCCTAATTGCAGTGCCACACCCCACTTAGATAAAGAGACCAGTCATGTATAAGAAAACATCATCATTGCACATGCCCAAAGCCTCAGCACAATAGTAGTATCATAGAAAAAAATCATCATTGCACATGCCCAAAGCCTCAGCACAATAGTAGTATCATAGAAAAAAAATCATCATTGCACATGCCCAAAGCCTCAGCACAATAGTAGTATCATAGGAAAAAATCATCATTGCACATGCCCAAAGCCTCAGCACAATAGTAGTATCATAGAAAAAAAATCATCATTGCACATGCCCAAAGCCTCAGCACAATAGTAGTATCATAGAAAAAATCATCATTGCTATTGCCCAAAGCCTCAGATCTAGTGTAGTATCATAGAAAATTAATAGTCATCATTGCATATGTCCATAATCTCAGAAAACTTAACATCATAGCATTTGTCCAGAATAAAATGACATACATAAAACTTAACCATACAAAGAAAATTCCTAAATTCGTGAAGCACCCCTATTAGCCCGCATGTTGTATATTGCATAACTGGATCCTTAGTTTTGGGGTTGATGAGGTAGTTCCTGAAGAGTTTTCCTGGGTCCCAAATGAAATTAATAGTCAGCCCCATCCTTCTCATATGGATGACAATGCTGCCTGGGCACTGAAGAGGGATGAATGGGCTAACCACATGTGGGCTAATAGGGGTGCTTCACGAATTTAGGAATTTTCTTTGTATGGTTAAGTTTTATGTATGTCATTTTATTCTGGACAAATGCTATGATGTTAAGTTTTCTGAGATTATGGACATATGCAATGATGACTATTAATTTTCTATGATACTACACTAGATCTGAGGCTTTGGGCAATAGCAATGATGATTTTTTCTATGATACTACTATTGTGCTGAGGCTTTGGGCATGTGCAATGATGATTTTTTTTCTATGATACTACTATTGTGCTGAGGCTTTGGGCATGTGCAATGATGATTTTTTCCTATGATACTACTATTGTGCTGAGGCTTTGGGCATGTGCAATGATGATTTTTTTTCTATGATACTACTATTGTGCTGAGGCTTTGGGCATGTGCAATGATGATTTTTTTCTATGATACTACTATTGTGCTGAGGCTTTGGGCATGTGCAATGATGATGTTTTCTTATACATGACTGGTCTCTTTATCTAAGTGGGGTGTGGCACTGCAATTAGGCTATGGCTGAGGAGGTGATGACTGCTGACGAGCTTGTCTTTCCTGGCCTGGATGGTGGGCATGTTGCTGCTGATAATGTGGTTGATGGGGATGATGCTGCTGGTTTCATACCAGCTTCACAGGTTCTTGCTCAGCAGAGGACTTCTCTGAGGTGGACTGAACCCATGTCTGCCTTTGTGCTGCGCCAGATGTGCCAGCTCATTTCCACTGGAGTCAGGACTGATAAGGGGTTCAAAGAAGTGCACCTCAACAAGGTTGCAAAGGCCCTGCAAGAGTTCTGTGGCAATGAGGTTAGTGGTACCCAGGTGTACAACCACCTGAGGAAGTGGAGGCAGAGGTGGATGAGACTGTCCAAGCTGAGGGACTTCAGTGGAGCTCAATGGGATGAGGATAGCTGCATGATTGTTCTTGAGGAGGAGCACTACAATGGCCATACCCAGGTATGTAACTTGATCACTGATTTGCATTCATCTTTGCATCTCATTGTTTGTGAATGATGTCTAACTTGGAACACTTGTTTATGCAGGCACACCCCAAGGATGCTGAGTTGCTGAACAAGTCCATACAACACTACAAGCTGATGATGATCATTTTTGGCAATGGTCAGGCAACAGAAAAGTTTGCTATGGGCTCCAATGAGGCACTTGGCACACCATCTGACTGTGCTAAGAGCTCACTCAAGATTGATGCAACTGAGATACTCAATACTGGCAAGACTGAGACTCAGGATACATCCAAGTCTGAGGGTGTAGTTGGTAACAAGAGGAAGAGGTCCCTGCTGGCAGAAGAGGATGTGGTTTTGTTCACTGGCATGTCAGAGGCAG
The DNA here is from genome assembly GCA_030439765.1 of Tripidium arundinaceum. Lineage (NCBI taxonomy): Eukaryota > Viridiplantae > Streptophyta > Magnoliopsida > Poales > Poaceae > Tripidium > Tripidium arundinaceum. The sequence goes on from JAHUYU010002397.1 coordinate 7,418, forward strand.
TCAAGGATGTTGCTGATGCTATTCGCTCCACCAAAGTTGAGGATTGCCACCCTGAGTTGTATGGTGCTATCATGTTTGTGCCAGGCTTCACTGAAGAAGCACTCATGTGTGCTTATGGCCATCTGCTGGACAACAAGGCATTGGGCACGTCATTTGTCCAGTGGTCTGACTCTCACCGTGTGCTGTGGCTGAGGACCTACTTGGCCAAGCACTACTACATGTGAAGGGCTTGACAGCTTGGGGTTGATCCTTTTGTGTAGTTGAGGTGGATGCTTCTGGTGTGCAGTGGTGCCTTCTTTTGTGACTAACTTACTACAACTGGTGGTTGTGTAGTGGGTTGACCTTCTCTTTTGTGCAGTTGATCTGATCTTGCATCCTTTACTTACTAACACTAACATATAGTTAGTGTCATAGATAACCCTGCACCTACTTCCTAGATCAACCTAGCTGGTGGACTCATTTGAACCTTGTGGTGGCAATCTGACCATGTGTCCATTGCCAATGATGTGAACCTTGTGGTTCTGAACTTGATATGGGCACTAGCCTGTGCCTGTGAATTCATATTTTCATTCTGAGCACATGCCTTATTGCCTGTGATGTTTCTTTTTCTTATATCTGAGCACAGTCCATTGCCTGTGATGTTTTTTGATTGATCTGAGCACATGTCCATTGCCTATGATACATTTTTTATCTGAGCACATGTACATTGCCTGGGATGTGTTTATCATATATCTGAGCACTTGTCCATTGCCTGTGAAGTGTTTATCATAGATCTGAGCACATGCCTCATACAATGACCATGTCTGCTATTTTTTTGTTCCTACACTTAATTTTTCTACAACTATGGCTTGGTATGTTGTTCATATTGGGAAGGAGCCTGGTGTCTACTCCAGCTGGGCCGAAGCACATGCTCAAGTTGATGGTTTCAAGGAAAATTGCTACAAAAAATACAACACAAGAAATGAAGCTTTGCAAGCTTTCTATGGTCATGTACCTCTGCTACAACCTGAGAACCCACCTCTGCTCCAACCTCTCAATCCACCTCTGCTCGAAAATGGTGGACATGGCCACTTTCCCTTGTGCCACATTTCATTTAAAGTTGTAATAATGGTAGTTATCACTCTACTAATAGGTTTCCTAATTGGAAGTTGATGTAAAAGCATATGGCCTGCAAGTGAACTAGTGGGTGGTAATGTTACCACTTTATGCAGGTGGTAGCTAGAACTTGTTGTATGCAGGCAACCAAACACTCGTGACTGCATCTTGCTTTTGAATGTGGCAACACATGCAGGCAACCAAACACTGTCTCAGCCCAGTCTGGTTCAACGGATGCATGCAACCAAACAACCACCCCTTGCATGCATCCGGCCTGGCCAAATGCAGCCTGGCTAGCTGGAACGAGCCAGGCTGGGTTGAGAAGGGAACCAAACACGCCCTTAATATTAGGCTAGCAAACATGACCATACATTGTATGAAACCCAATACGTTTTGGAATCGGAGTTGTTCTAACTTATATGAGTGCGAACCATTGATCGGGGTCATATACAGGATGCGAGATACGGATGGTGCAAGGGCAAGCGTCAACATTCGAAATATGAGCAAATCTTTTCTCTATCCCTATCCTAGTTCTCATTTATTCAAGAACCCATTGCCCCCCACTCTGATCCGTCGGGGGGTGCCATGGCCGCCGGCGCCAGCAGCGTCGTCGCACACGGCGTGATTGCACCAGCATGTAAACGGATGCCGCGGCACTTGCCGCCGGAGTAGGCGCTGCTCTCCTGCAAGCACTTATCGTTGCACTCTTTCGAGCTAAAGCACGAACCGTTGAACGTGGTGCTCCGAGACAAGCACTCTTTCGCCTGAGCAGCTGGCCCCATCTCTGCACGTAACACAACGCGCGCGCGATTCAGGCACACCTACGTTAACCAAATCATCCGCTATATATATGATTATATGTTGCGACTTCTTATACATGTCCCAGGATTATTGGACGTACCAGCGGCCATAGTGAGTAGGAGGACGACGGCTGCTGAGAGCTTCCTGTGTGAAGCCTCCATGGTCGATTGCTTGTGCGGCCAAGAAAACAAAATGAAGGGAGCTCAGTAGATGAGTGAAAACTGAAAAGCCTTGGGTGCTTTATTTGATTCCAAATCACTACCGGATTATTTTAGGGTGCTTTCAATTACTGCTAGAAATGCAAGGCAGCGAATAAGTTTTGACCTTTGATTGTTGCATGTTTTAGTTGTTGCTAGTTGCTACACATAGATGTCAGCCAAACTAATGGACCCAAATTAATATTAATCTTTTATATTGCTATTGGAGTCATCCAACAAAGTTTCCAGGATAATTCTTACGAGACGTGTTAGGTAAAATAAAAAAGATAAATTTAAAATTTCCTAAAAATCAGAAACATGTTTCTTTAATTTAGTATACTTTAATTGTCATGACCATTGACTGTAGTGTGTTTTCTAAAAAAACATCCACCTATATCATTATAAAAGATAGGTAAAGTTAACCTAATAATTTTCCATCAAAATTACCTACTTCTATCTTTATGAAAGATAATACCAGTAATCCCTAACTTTATTTTTAAATTACCCGGATATGCCATCAACTTCTGGCGTTACAAAAAGAACTAAATATCTCTCAAATACAAACATAAACTATTATGGAACATACTTTAATTTATCTATATCTCCATCTAATATTAATGAGCGAGGCGTTTCTTCTAATACTTTTTTATTTCTATGATAACGCTAAGTTTTCGTCCATCCGTCTGAGTTTGTTTCCCACTTTTTTCGTTTTTTGCTGTTTTCCCCTCCGCTGTTTTTTTTTTTTGAAACCGGAAGAGATCTCCGTTACGAAATAACTGGTGCCAAATCCTTGGCAACCAAAACCTGGGTACAATAAGGGATACTATCACTCACAGACACCATGTCTGGACTATGAGCTACCATGTTACAAGAGGGAGGATTATGAGCTACTTTCTCAAAAACAAAATTACAAGCCAGTATGAGCGGCCGTTATGTTACTTTTTTTTCTGTTTTTTCGGTCCGCCTGCTGTCCCTTTTCCACTTTTTTATTTTTATTTTTTTTCTTTTTCCCCCTCCGCTGGTTTTAGCGACGGTTATGTTACTTTTCTTTTTTCTATTTTTTCTTTTTTTCAGTCCGCCTGTGTCCCTTTTCCACTTTTTTCCTTTTTCTTTTTCGTTTTTTTTTCTGATTTCTTTTCCTCGTCTATCGAGGTTGTCATCTCGCGTTCTTATTTCTGTGTTTGTTTCTCATATACTTGTTAAAAAACAAAGAATAAAAGCAACAACCATGGGCCTTTAATTCTTAACCCTCTCAAATTAAAGATTTCTAACACCAAATTATTGATGTGATTTTTTATTAAAAAAGAGTGAAGCGTTTTTTTAGTTTCGTTCTTTTACTTTCCAAGTTGTTCTCACGTTTCCGGCCTGCCTTTTACTTTCCAAACTACCCCCACGTCCCACCATATTCTGAAGTATATGCTAACATTAAACCATGCGACCCGTTCAATTTGGACGTCCGCCCCTATTCTCGTGAGGCCGCCCTTCTCAATGTCCGCCCCTATTCTCGTGAGGCCGCCCTTCTCAATTCCCAACGACGTATGGGGAGCGTGGAACGTGCTCGTCGACTCCACCTACAACCCCTGTTGTCGGTCAAAGTTGCCTCCCCACGAGGTAGGCCAGTTTATACACTAACTACTTCATCGACGCAAGGCTTGGCCGTGGTCGAGCCTCATGGCAGGTTCATGCTCACCAACATCACGTTCCAGCTAAATAGCCATGTGTTCCACCTAGCAGACCGGCAATTATTCATCTGCTTCCACAACAATGCTAGGTGTTGGTGTCGGCGTCGGCGCAGAACAAGAATAACACTGCCCAATCGTTCTTGGCGACCTTTGTGTGTTCGCTTTCATCTTCGAGTAGTACATGACGGTGAGCAACAAGGGAACGGTCTGGCCTCCTTCGTCATGTCCAGCAAAGACCTATCCATGACATTGCCTAGCCAGTTCCTCGCGGCCTCTTCAACAACCTGAACACACTCAAATTTTACATATAAGTTCAATGATGAATCTAAGCCCATGTGCGTTTGGAGTGAATAGAATAAGAACTAGGATAGGGATAGAGAAAAGATTTGCTCATATTTCGAATGTTGACGCTTGCCCTTGCACCATCCGTATCTCGCATCCTGTATATGACCCCGATCAATGGGTTCGCACTCATATAAGTTAGAACAACTCCGATTCCAAAACGTATTGGGTTTCATACAATGTATGGTCATGTTTGCTAGCCTAATATTAAGGGCGTGTTTGGTTCCCTTCTCAACCCAGCCTGGCTCGTTCCAGCTAGCCAGGCTGCATTTGGCCAGGCCGGATGCATGCAAGGGGTGGTTGTTTGGTTGCATGCATCCGTTGAACCAGACTGGGCTGAGACAGTGTTTGGTTGCCTGCATGTGTTGCACATTCAAAAGCAAGATGCAGTCACGAGTGGTTTGGTTGCCTGCATACAACAAGTTCTAGCTACCACCTGCATAAAGTGGTAACATTACCACCCACTAGTTCACTTGCAGGCCATATGCTTTTACATCAACTTCCAAATTAGGAAACCTATTAGTAGAGTGATAACTACCATTATTACAACTTTAAATGAAATGTGGCACAAGGGAAAGTGGCCATGTCCACCATTTTCGAGCAGAGGTGGATTGAGAGGTTGGAGCAGAGGTGGGTTCTCAGGTTGTAGCAGAGGTACATGACCATAGAAAGCTTGCAAAGCTTCATTTCTTGTGTTGTATTTTTTGTAGCAATTTTCCTTGAAACCATCAACTTGAGCATGTGCTTCGGCCCAGAGTGGAGTAGACACCAGGCTCCTTCCCAATATGAACAACATACCAAGCCATAGTTGTAGAAAAATTAAGTGTAGGAACAAAAAAATAGCAGACATGGTCATTGTATGAGGCATGTGCTCAGATCTATGATAAACACTTCACAGGCAATGGACAAGTGCTCAGATATATGATAAACACATCCCAGGCAATGTACATGTGCTCAGATAAAAAATGTATCATAGGCAATGGACATGTGCTCAGATCAATCAAAAAACATCACAGGCAATGGACTGTGCTCAGATATAAGAAAAAGAAACATCACAGGCAATAAGGCATGTGCTCAGAATGAAAATATGAATTCACAGCACAGGCTAGTGCCCATATCAAGTTCAGAACCACAAGGTTCACATCATTGGCAATGGACACATGGTCAGATTGCCACCACAAGGTTCAAATGAGTCCACCAGCTAGGTTGATCTAGGAAGTAGGTGCAGGGTTATCTATGACACTAACTATATGTTAGTGTTAGTAAGTTAAAGGATGCAAGATCAGATCAACTGCACAAAAGAGAAGGTCAACCCACTACACAACCACCAGTTGTAGTAAGTTAGTCACAAAAGAAGGCACCACTGCACACCAGAAGCATCCACCTCAACTACACAAAAGGATCAACCCCAAGCTGTCAAGCCCTTCACATGTAGTAGTGCTTGGCCAAGTAGGTCCTCAGCCACAGCACACGGTGAGAGTCAGACCACTGGACAAATGACGAGCCCAATGCCTTGTTGTCCAGCAGATGGCCATAAGCACACATGAGTGCTTCTTCAGTGAAGCCTGGCACAAACATGATAGCACCATACAACTCAGGGTGGCAATCCTCAACTTTGGTGGAGCGAATAGCATCAGCAACATCCTTGACTGCCTCTGACATGCCAGTGAACAAAACCACATCCTCTTCTGCCAGCAGGGACCTCTTCCTCTTGTTACCAACTACACCCTCAGACTTGGATGTATCCTGAGTCTCAGTCTTGCCAGTATTGAGTATCTCAGTTGCATCAATCTTGAGTGAGCTCTTAGCACAGTCAGATGGTGTGCCAAGTGCCTCATTGGAGCCCATAGCAAACTTTTCTGTTGCCTGACCATTGCCAAAAATGATCATCATCAGCTTGTAGTGTTGTATGGGCTTGTTCAGCAACTCAGCATCCTTGGGGTGTGCCTGCATAAACAAGTGTTCCAAGTTAGACATCATTCACAAACAATGAGATGCAAAGATGAATGCAAATCAGTGATCAAGTTACATACCTGGGTATGGCCATTGTAGTGCTCCTCCTCAAGAACAATCATGCAGCTATCCTCATCCCATTGAGCTCCACTGAAGTCCCTCAGCTTGGACAGTCTCATCCACCTCTGCCTCCACTTCCTCAGGTGGTTGTACACCTGGGTACCACTAACCTCATTGCCACAGAACTCTTGCAGGGCCTTTGCAACCTTGTTGAGGTGCACTTCTTTGAACCCCTTATCAGTCCTGACTCCAGTGGAAATGAGCTGGCACATCTGGCGCAGCACAAAGGCAGACATGGGTTCAGTCCACCTCAGAGAAGTCCTCTGCTGAGCAAGAACCTGTGAAGCTGGTATGAAACCAGCAGCATCATCCCCATCAACCACATTATCAGCAGCAACATGCCCACCATCCAGGCAGGAAAGACAAGCTCGTCAGCAGTCATCACCTCCTCAGCCATAGCCTAATTGCAGTGCCACACCCCACTTAGATAAAGAGACCAGTCATGTATAAGAAAACATCATCATTGCACATGCCCAAAGCCTCAGCACAATAGTAGTATCATAGAAAAAAATCATCATTGCACATGCCCAAAGCCTCAGCACAATAGTAGTATCATAGAAAAAAAATCATCATTGCACATGCCCAAAGCCTCAGCACAATAGTAGTATCATAGGAAAAAATCATCATTGCACATGCCCAAAGCCTCAGCACAATAGTAGTATCATAGAAAAAAAATCATCATTGCACATGCCCAAAGCCTCAGCACAATAGTAGTATCATAGAAAAAATCATCATTGCTATTGCCCAAAGCCTCAGATCTAGTGTAGTATCATAGAAAATTAATAGTCATCATTGCATATGTCCATAATCTCAGAAAACTTAACATCATAGCATTTGTCCAGAATAAAATGACATACATAAAACTTAACCATACAAAGAAAATTCCTAAATTCGTGAAGCACCCCTATTAGCCCACATGTGGTTAGCCCATTCATCCCTCTTCAGTGCCCAGGCAGCATTGTCATCCATATGAGAAGGATGGGGCTGACTATTAATTTCATTTGGACCCAGGAAAACTCTTCAGGAACTACCTCATCAACCCCAAAACTAAGGATCCAGTTATGCAATATACAACATGCAAGCACTAGCTTGACTTGTGTCCTCAAGGGATGGAATGGCTTGTTAGTGTCAATGATGCGAAAACGATTCTTCAAAGCGCCAAAAGCCCTTTCAATAGTTACTCTCAAACTGGAGTGCCTCAAATTAAACAACTCTCTTGGGTTGGTTGGGTAGTTCCTGAAGAGTTTTCCTGGGTCCCAAATGAAATTAATAGTCAGCCCCATCCTTCTCATATGGATGACAATGCTGCCTGGGCACTGAAGAGGGATGAATGGGCTAACCACATGTGGGCTAATAGGGGTGCTTCACGAATTTAGGAATTTTCTTTGTATGGTTAAGTTTTATGTATGTCATTTTATTCTGGACAAATGCTATGATGTTAAGTTTTCTGAGATTATGGACATATGCAATGATGACTATTAATTTTCTATGATACTACACTAGATCTGAGGCTTTGGGCAATAGCAATGATGATTTTTTCTATGATACTACTATTGTGCTGAGGCTTTGGGCATGTGCAATGATGATTTTTTTTCTATGATACTACTATTGTGCTGAGGCTTTGGGCATGTGCAATGATGATTTTTTCCTATGATACTACTATTGTGCTGAGGCTTTGGGCATGTGCAATGATGATTTTTTTTCTATGATACTACTATGTGCTGAGGCTTTGGGCATGTGCAATGATGATTTTTTTCTATGATACTACTATTGTGCTGAGGCTTTGGGCATGTGCAATGATGATGTTTTCTTATACATGACTGGTCTCTTTATCTAAGTGGGGTGTGGCACTGCAATTAGGCTATGGCTGAGGAGGTGATGACTGCTGACGAGCTTGTCTTTCCTGGCCTGGATGGTGGGCATGTTGCTGCTGATAATGTGGTTGATGGGGATGATGCTGCTGGTTTCATACCAGCTTCACAGGTTCTTGCTCAGCAGAGGACTTCTCTGAGGTGGACTGAACCCATGTCTGCCTTTGTGCTGCGCCAGATGTGCCAGCTCATTTCCACTGGAGTCAGGACTGATAAGGGGTTCAAAGAAGTGCACCTCAACAAGGTTGCAAAGGCCCTGCAAGAGTTCTGTGGCAATGAGGTTAGTGGTACCCAGGTGTACAACCACCTGAGGAAGTGGAGGCAGAGGTGGATGAGACTGTCCAAGCTGAGGGACTTCAGTGGAGCTCAATGGGATGAGGATAGCTGCATGATTGTTCTTGAGGAGGAGCACTACAATGGCCATACCCAGGTATGTAACTTGATCACTGATTTGCATTCATCTTTGCATCTCATTGTTTGTGAATGATGTCTAACTTGGAACACTTGTTTATGCAGGCACACCCCAAGGATGCTGAGTTGCTGAACAAGCCCATACAACACTACAAGCTGATGATGATCATTTTTGGCAATGGTCAGGCAACAGAAAAGTTTGCTATGGGCTCCAATGAGGCACTTGGCACACCATCTGACTGTGCTAAGAGCTCACTCAAGATTGATGCAACTGAGATACTCAATACTGGCAAGACTGAGACTCAGGATACATCCAAGTCTGAGGGTGTAGTTGGTAACAAGAGGAAGAGGTCCCTGCTGGCAGAAGAGGATGTGGTTTTGTTCACTGGCATGTCAGAGGCAGTCAAGGATGTTGCTGATGCTATTCGCTCCACCAAAGTTGAGGATTGCCACCCTGAGTTGTATGGTGCTATCATGTTTGTGCCAGGCTTCACTGAAGAAGCACTCATGTGTGCTTATGGCCATCTGCTGGACAACAAGGCATTGGGCACGTCATTTGTCCAGTGGTCTGACTCTCACCGTGTGCTGTGGCTGAGGACCTACTTGGCCAAGCACTACTACATGTGAAGGGCTTGACAGCTTGGGGTTGATCCTTTTGTGTAGTTGAGGTGGATGCTTCTGGTGTGCAGTGGTGCCTTCTTTTGTGACTAACTTACTACAACTGGTGGTTGTGTAGTGGGTTGACCTTCTCTTTTGTGCAGTTGATCTGATCTTGCATCCTTTACTTACTAACACTAACATATAGTTAGTGTCATAGATAACCCTGCACCTACTTCCTAGATCAACCTAGCTGGTGGACTCATTTGAACCTTGTGGTGGCAATCTGACCATGTGTCCATTGCCAATGATGTGAACCTTGTGGTTCTGAACTTGATATGGGCACTAGCCTGTGCCTGTGAATTCATATTTTCATTCTGAGCACATGCCTTATTGCCTGTGATGTTTCTTTTTCTTATATCTGAGCACAGTCCATTGCCTGTGATGTTTTTTGATTGATCTGAGCACATGTCCATTGCCTATGATACATTTTTTATCTGAGCACATGTACATTGCCTGGGATGTGTTTATCATATATCTGAGCACTTGTCCATTGCCTGTGAAGTGTTTATCATAGATCTGAGCACATGCCTCATACAATGACCATGTCTGCTATTTTTTTGTTCCTACACTTAATTTTTCTACAACTATGGCTTGGTATGTTGTTCATATTGGGAAGGAGCCTGGTGTCTACTCCAGCTGGGCCGAAGCACATGCTCAAGTTGATGGTTTCAAGGAAAATTGCTACAAAAAATACAACACAAGAAATGAAGCTTTGCAAGCTTTCTATGGTCATGTACCTCTGCTACAACCTGAGAACCCACCTCTGCTCCAACCTCTCAATCCACCTCTGCTCGAAAATGGTGGACATGGCCACTTTCCCTTGTGCCACATTTCATTTAAAGTTGTAATAATGGTAGTTATCACTCTACTAATAGGTTTCCTAATTTGGAAGTTGATGTAAAAGCATATGGCCTGCAAGTGAACTAGTGGGTGGTAATGTTACCACTTTATGCAGGTGGTAGCTAGAACTTGTTGTATGCAGGCAACCAAACACTCGTGACTGCATCTTGCTTTTGAATGTGGCAACACATGCAGGCAACCAAACACTGTCTCAGCCCAGTCTGGTTCAACGGATGCATGCAACCAAACAACCACCCCTTGCATGCATCCGGCCTGGCCAAATGCAGCCTGGCTAGCTGGAACGAGCCAGGCTGGGTTGAGAAGGGAACCAAACACGCCCTTAATATTAGGCTAGCAAACATGACCATACATTGTATGAAACCCAATACGTTTTGGAATCGGAGTTGTTCTAACTTATATGAGTGCGAACCATTGATCGGGGTCATATACAGGATGCGAGATACGGATGGTGCAAGGGCAAGCGTCAACATTCGAAATATGAGCAAATCTTTTCTCTATCCCTATCCTAGTTCTTATTCTATTCTGAAGTATATGCTAACATTAAACCATGCGACCCGTTCAATTTGGACGTCCGCCCCTATTCTCGTGAGGCCGCCCTTCTCAATGTCCGCCCCTATTCTCGTGAGGCCGCCCTTCTCAATTCCCAACGACGTATGGGGAGCGTGGAACGTGCTCGTCGACTCCACCCTACAACCCATGTTGTCGGTCAAAGTTGCCTCCCCACGAGGTAGGCCAGTTTATACACTAACTACTTCATCGACGCAAGGCTTGGCCGTGGTCGAGCCTCATGGCAGGTTCATGCTCACCAACATCACGTTCCAGCTAAATAGCCATGTGTTCCACCTAGCAGACCGGCAATTATTCATCTGCTTCCACAACAATGCTAGGTGTTGGTGTCGGCGTCGGCGCAGAACAAGAATAACACTGCCCAATCGTTCTTGGCGACCTTTGTGTGTTCGCTTTCATCTTCGAGTAGTACATGACGGTGAGCAACAAGGGAACGGTCTGGCCTCCTTCGTCATGTCCAGCAAAGACCTATCCATGACATTGCCTAGCCAGTTCCTCGCGGCCTCTTCAACAACCTGAACACACTCAAATTTTACATATAAGTTCAATGATGAATCTAAGCCCATGTGCGTTTGGAGTGAATAGAATAAGAACTAGGATAGGGATAGAGAAAAGATTTGCTCATATTTCGAATGTTGACGCTTGCCCTTGCACCATCCGTATCTCGCATCCTGTATATGACCCCGATCAATGGTTCGCACTCATATAAGTTAGAACAACTCCGATTCCAAAACGTATTGGGTTTCATACAATGTATGGTCATGTTTGCTAGCCTAATATTAAGGGCGTGTTTGGTTCCCTTCTCAACCCAGCCTGGCTCGTTCCAGCTAGCCAGGCTGCATTTGGCCAGGCCGGATGCATGCAAGGGGTGGTTGTTTGGTTGCATGCATCCGTTGAACCAGACTGGGCTGAGACAGTGTTTGGTTGCCTGCATGTGTTGCCACATTCAAAAGCAAGATGCAGTCACGAGTGTTTGGTTGCCTGCATACAACAAGTTCTAGCTACCACCTGCATAAAGTGGTAACATTACCACCCACTAGTTCACTTGCAGGCCATATGCTTTTACATCAACTTCCAAATTAGGAAACCTATTAGTAGAGTGATAACTACCATTATTACAACTTTAAATGAAATGTGGCACAAGGGAAAGTGGCCATGTCCACCATTTTCGAGCAGAGGTGGATTGAGAGGTTGGAGCAGAGGTGGGTTCTCAGGTTGTAGCAGAGGTACATGACCATAGAAAGCTTGCAAAGCTTCATTTCTTGTGTTGTATTTTTTGTAGCAATTTTCCTTGAAACCATCAACTTGAGCATGTGCTTCGGCCCAGCTGGAGTAGACACCAGGCTCCTTCCCAATATGAACAACATACCAAGCCATAGTTGTAGAAAAATTAAGTGTAGGAACAAAAAAATAGCAGACATGGTCATTGTATGAGGCATGTGCTCAGATCTATGATAAACACTTCACAGGCAATGGACAAGTGCTCAGATATATGATAAACACATCCCAGGCAATGTACATGTGCTCAGATAAAAAATGTATCATAGGCAATGGACATGTGCTCAGATCAATCAAAAAACATCACAGGCAATGGACTGTGCTCAGATATAAGAAAAAGAAACATCACAGGCAATAAGGCATGTGCTCAGAATGAAAATATGAATTCACAGGCACAGGCTAGTGCCCATATCAAGTTCAGAACCACAAGGTTCACATCATTGGCAATGGACACATGGTCAGATTGCCACCACAAGGTTCAAATGAGTCCACCAGCTAGGTTGATCTAGGAAGTAGGTGCAGGGTTATCTATGACACTAACTATATGTTAGTGTTAGTAAGTAAAGGATGCAAGATCAGATCAACTGCACAAAAGAGAAGGTCAACCCACTACACAACCACCAGTTGTAGTAAGTTAGTCACAAAAGAAGGCACCACTGCACACCAGAAGCATCCACCTCAACTACACAAAAGGATCAACCCCAAGCTGTCAAGCCCTTCACATGTAGTAGTGCTTGGCCAAGTAGGTCCTCAGCCACAGCACACGGTGAGAGTCAGACCACTGGACAAATGACGTGCCCAATGCCTTGTTGTCCAGCAGATGGCCATAAGCACACATGAGTGCTTCTTCAGTGAAGCCTGGCACAAACATGATAGCACCATACAACTCAGGGTGGCAATCCTCAACTTTGGTGGAGCGAATAGCATCAGCAACATCCTTGACTGCCTCTGACATGCCAGTATGAACAAAACCACATCCTCTTCTGCCAGCAGGGACCTCTTCCTCTTGTTACCAACTACACCCTCAGACTTGGATGTATCCTGAGTCTCAGTCTTGCCAGTATTGAGTATCTCAGTTGCATCAATCTTGAGTGAGCTCTTAGCACAGTCAGATGGTGTGCCAAGTGCCTCATTGGAGCCCATAGCAAACTTTTCTGTTGCCTGACCATTGCCAAAAATGATCATCATCAGCTTGTAGTGTTGTATGGGCTTGTTCAGCAACTCAGCATCCTTGGGGTGTGCCTGCATAAACAAGTGTTCCAAGTTAGACATCATTCACAAACAATGAGATGCAAAGATGAATGCAAATCAGTGATCAAGTTACATACCTGGGTATGGCCATTGTAGTGCTCCTCCTCAAGAACAATCATGCAGCTATCCTCATCCCATTGAGCTCCACTGAAGTCCCTCAGCTTGGACAGTCTCATCCACCTCTGCCTCCACTTCCTCAGGTGGTTGTACACCTGGGTACCACTAACCTCATTGCCACAGAACTCTTGCAGGGCCTTTGCAACCTTGTTGAGGTGCACTTCTTTGAACCCCTTATCAGTCCTGACTCCAGTGGAAATGAGCTGGCACATCTGGCGCAGCACAAAGGCAGACATGGGTTCAGTCCACCTCAGAGAAGTCCTCTGCTGAGCAAGAACCTGTGAAGCTGGTATGAAACCAGCAGCATCATCCCCATCAACCACATTATCAGCAGCAACATGCCCACCATCCAGGCCAGGAAAGACAAGCTCGTCAGCAGTCATCACCTCCTCAGCCATAGCCTAATTGCAGTGCCACACCCCACTTAGATAAAGAGACCAGTCATGTATAAGAAAACATCATCATTGCACATGCCCAAAGCCTCAGCACAATAGTAGTATCATAGAAAAAAATCATCATTGCACATGCCCAAAGCCTCAGCACAATAGTAGTATCATAGAAAAAAAATCATCATTGCACATGCCCAAAGCCTCAGCACAATAGTAGTATCATAGGAAAAAATCATCATTGCACATGCCCAAAGCCTCAGCACAATAGTAGTATCATAGAAAAAAAATCATCATTGCACATGCCCAAAGCCTCAGCACAATAGTAGTATCATAGAAAAAATCATCATTGCTATTGCCCAAAGCCTCAGATCTAGTGTAGTATCATAGAAAATTAATAGTCATCATTGCATATGTCCATAATCTCAGAAAACTTAACATCATAGCATTTGTCCAGAATAAAATGACATACATAAAACTTAACCATACAAAGAAAATTCCTAAATTCGTGAAGCACCCCTATTAGCCCACATGTGGTTAGCCCATTCATCCCTCTTCAGTGCCCAGGCAGCATTGTCATCCATATGAGAAGGATGGGGCTGACTATTAATTTCATTTGGGACCCAGGAAAACTCTTCAGGAACTACCTCATCAACCCCAAAACTAAGGATCCAGTTATGCAATATACAACATGCAAGCACTAGCTTGACTTGTGTCCTCAAGGGATGGAATGGCTTGTTAGTGTCAATGATGCGAAAACGATTCTTCAAAGCGCCAAAAGCCCTTTCAATAGTTACTCTCAAACTGGAGTGCCTCAAATTAAACAACTCTCTTGGGTTGGTTGGGTAGTTCCTACCACCATATTCTTTTAGATGTTACCTAGTGCCTCGATAAGGAGGAAGAAATCCAGGCCGACAAGCATATCCATCATCTACTAAGTAGAACTTGCCTAAAACAAATATGGGCTGCCATTAGGTTCATCATTATGCAATTACATGTATTATTTATGTATACAATTCATTTAGTTACCTGGTTGAACCCTTAACCTATCATGTCTCTCTAATGCATCAGCAAGAATTGTGGCATCATGTGCTGATCCCTCCCAACCAGCCAGGACATAGGTAAATTTCAAGTCAAAGCTAACTGCAGCTAGCACATTTTGTGTGGGGGAGTTCTTTCTACCCCTAAATGCAGCTTGCATCTTGGCTGGCACTTTAGCAAATATATGAGTCCCATCTATGGCCCCAATACACTCCTACATGGCATCCAACATTTGATAGTAAATTGACATGAACTAATGCAAGAACATCCTAACAACTATATGACAGGTTATTTACCTTAAAGTAAGGATACCATCTGTGGCTGTTGCTAATCTTTAGTGGTGTCTCATTGCTTGGAGGTCTAATCATCTCTTGTCTAAGTTCACCAATAGCATACAACACATCTTTGAAATGGCGGTGGACTGTCTCTATAGACCTTCTCCAGTTTTGCTTTACAACTCTAAAGCGTTGGTTATGACCGACAATATGGAGAAACATTGCAACTTGCTCTTCTACACAAGAATTTATGTTGTCTGCAAGTAGTTTTCTTTCCCTAAGCAAGTTGCACAAACTAAAAAAGGGGGCCCTTCTCATGCATCCGGCCTGGCCAAATGCAGCCTGGCTAGCTGGAACGAGCCAGGCTGGGTTGAGAAGGGAACCAAACACGCCCTTAATATTAGGCTAGCAAACATGACCATACATTGTATGAAACCCAATACGTTTTGGAATCGGAGTTGTTCTAACTTATATGAGTGCGAACCATTGATCGGGGTCATATACAGGATGCGAGATACGGATGGTGCAAGGGCAAGCGTCAACATTCGAAATATGAGCAAATCTTTTCTCTATCCCTATCCTAGTTCTTATTCTATTCACTCCAAACGCACATGGGCTTAGATTCATCATTGAACTTATATGTAAAATTTGAGTGTGTTCAGGTTGTTGAAGAGGCCGCGAGGAACTGGCTAGGCAATGTCATGGATAGGTCTTTGCTGGACATGACGAAGGAGGCCAGACCGTTCCCTTGTTGCTCACCGTCATGTACTACTCGAAGATGAAAGCGAACACACAAAGGTCGCCAAGAACGATTGGGCAGTGTTATTCTTGTTCTGCGCCGACGCCGACACCAACACCTAGCATTGTTGTGGAAGCAGATGAATAATTGCCGGTCTGCTAGGTGGAACACATGGCTATTTAGCTGGAACGTGATGTTGGTGAGCATGAACCTGCCATGAGGCTCGACCACGGCCAAGCCTTGCGTCGATGAAGTAGTTAGTGTATAAACTGGCCTACCTCGTGGGGAGGCAACTTTGACCGACAACATGGGTTGTAGGGTGGAGTCGACGAGCACGTTCCACGCTCCCCATACGTCGTTGGGAATTGAGAAGGGCGGCCTCACGAGAATAGGGGCGGACATTGAGAAGGGCGGCCTCACGAGAATAGGGGCGGACGTCCAAATTGAACGGGTCGCATGGTTTAATGTTAGCATATACTTCAGAATATGGTGGGACGTGGGGGTAGTTTGGAAAGTAAAAGGCAGGCCGGAAACGTGAGAACAACTTGGAAAGTAAAAGAACGAAACTAAAAAAACGCTTCACTCTTTTTTTAATAAAAAATCACATCAATAATTTGGTGTTAGAAATCTTTAATTTGAGAGGGTTAAGAATTAAAGGCCCATGGTTGTTGCTTTTATTCTTTGTTTTTTAACAAGTATATGAGAAACAAACACAGAAATAAGAACGCGAGATGACAACCTCGATAGACGAGGAAAAGAAATCAGAAAAAAAAACGAAAAAGGAAAAAGGAAAAAAGTGGAAAAGGGACACAGGCGGACTGAAAAAAAGAAAAAATAGAAAAAAGAAAAGTAACATAACCGTCGCTAAAAACCAGCGGAGGGGGAAAAAGAAAAAAAATAAAAATAAAAAAGTGGAAAAGGGACAGCAGGCGGACCGAAAAAACAGAAAAAAAAGTAACATAACGGCCGCTCATACTGGCTTGTAATTTTGTTTTTGAGAAAGTAGCTCATAATCCTCCCTCTTGTAACATGGTAGCTCATAGTCCAGACATGGTGTCTGTGAGTGATAGTATCCCTTATTGTACCCAGGTTTTGGTTGCCAAGGATTTGGCACCAGTTATTTCGTAACGGAGATCTCTTCCGGTTTCAAAAAAAAAAAACAGCGGAGGGGAAAACAGCAAAAAACGAAAAAAGTGGGAAACAAACTCAGACGGATGGACGAAAACTTAGCGTTATCATAGAAATAAAAAAGTATTAGAAGAAACGCCTCGCTCATTAATATTAGATGGAGATATAGATAAATTAAAGTATGTTCCATAATAGTTTATGTTTGTATTTGAGAGATATTTAGTTTCTTTTTGTAACGCCAGAAGTTGATGGCATATCCGGGTAATTTAAAAATAAAGTTAGGGATTACTGGTATTATCTTTCATAAAGATAGAAGTAGGTAATTTTGATGGAAAATTATTAGGTTAACTTTACCTATCTTTTATAATGATATAGGTGGATGTTTTTTTAGAAAACACACTACAGTCAATGGTCATGACAATTAAAGTATACTAAATTAAAGAAACATGTTTCTGATTTTTAGGAAAATTTTAAATTTATCTTTTTATTTTACCTAACACGTCTCGTAAGAATTATCCTGGAAACTTTGTTGGATGACTCCAATAGCAATATAAAAGATTAATATTAATTTGGGTCCATTAGTTTGGCTGACATCTATGTGTAGCAACTAGCAACAACTAAAACATGCAACAATCAAAGGTCAAAACTTATTCGCTGCCTTGCATTTCTAGCAGTAATTGAAAGCACCCTAAAATAATCCGGTAGTGATTTGGAATCAAATAAAGCACCCAAGGCTTTTCAGTTTTCACTCATCTACTGAGCTCCCTTCATTTTGTTTTCTTGGCCGCACAAGCAATCGACCATGGAGGCTTCACACAGGAAGCTCTCAGCAGCCGTCGTCCTCCTACTCACTATGGCCGCTGGTACGTCCAATAATCCTGGGACATGTATAAGAAGTCGCAACATATAATCATATATATAGCGGATGATTTGGTTAACGTAGGTGTGCCTGAATCGCGCGCGCGTTGTGTTACGTGCAGAGATGGGGCCAGCTGCTCAGGCGAAAGAGTGCTTGTCTCGGAGCACCACGTTCAACGGTTCGTGCTTTAGCTCGAAAGAGTGCAACGATAAGTGCTTGCAGGAGAGCAGCGCCTACTCCGGCGGCAAGTGCCGCGGCATCCGGTTTACATGCTGGTGCATCACGCCGTGTGCGACGACGCTGCTGGCGCCGGCGGCCATGGCACCCCCGACGGATCAGAGTGGGGGCAATGGGTTCTTGAATAAATGAGAAAATCCTACCTATGTGTAATGTTGGCTCGTGATTTTTTTCTTTGCAAAAACGCAGACAGATCGTCAGAATAAAAGGGGTGGCGCTAAATTTTCGCTGACTAACCTCTCTTTATGTTCGTTGTATCTCGTTCGTTGTATCTCTCCATCTAGGACTATCTCCAACAGGGAATACAAAAAAGAATCTAAAATGGGTCGAGGAGAGAGAACACTCATATTTGGGTTCTGCCTCGTCTAATACCCAAAATGGGTCTTTCGTATGAGTACTCTATTAGACCCTGTTTTCTTAGTCTAGGGCACGTATTTTGGGTTTGGGTGCCCTTACTAACCTGTTGGAGATAGTCCTAGATGGAGAGATACAACGAACGAGATACAACGAACATAAAGAGAGGTTAGTCAGCGAAAATTTAGCGCCACCCCTTTTATTCTGACGATCTGTCTGCGTTTTTGCAAAGAAAAAAATCACGAGCCAACATTACACATAGGTAGGATTTTCTCATTTATTCAAGAACCCATTGCCCCCACTCTGATCCGTCGGGGGTGCCATGGCCGCCGGCGCCAGCAGCGTCGTCGCACACGGCGTGATGCACCAGCATGTAAACCGGATGCCGCGGCACTTGCCGCCGGAGTAGGCGCTGCTCTCCTGCAAGCACTTATCGTTGCACTCTTTCGAGCTAAAGCACGAACCGTTGAACGTGGTGCTCCGAGACAAGCACTCTTTCGCCTGAGCAGCTGGCCCCATCTCTGCACGTAACACAACGCGCGCGCGATTCAGGCACACCTACGTTAACCAAATCATCCGCTATATATATGATTATATGTTGCGACTTCTTATACATGTCCCAGGATTATTGGACGTACCAGCGGCCATAGTGAGTAGGAGGACGACGGCTGCTGAGAGCTTCCTGTGTGAAGCCTCCATGGTCGATTGCTTGTGCGGCCAAGAAAACAAAATGAAGGGAGCTCAGTAGATGAGTGAAAACTGAAAAGCCTTGGGTGCTTTATTTGATTCCAAATCACTACCGGATTATTTTAGGGTGCTTTCAATTACTGCTAGAAATGCAAGGCAGCGAATAAGTTTTGACCTTTGATTGTTGCATGTTTTAGTTGTTGCTAGTTGCTACACATAGATGTCAGCCAAACTAATGGACCCAAATTAATATTAATCTTTTATATTGCTATTGGAGTCATCCAACAAAGTTTCCAGGATAATTCTTACGAGACGTGTTAGGTAAAATAAAAAAGATAAATTTAAAATTTTCCTAAAAATCAGAAACATGTTTCTTTAATTTAGTATACTTTAATTGTCATGACCATTGACTGTAGTGTGTTTTCTAAAAAAACATCCACCTATATCATTATAAAAGATAGGTAAAGTTAACCTAATAATTTTCCATCAAAATTACCTACTTCTATCTTTATGAAAGATAATACCAGTAATCCCTAACTTTATTTTTAAATTACCCGGATATGCCATCAACTTCTGGCGTTACAAAAAGAAACTAAATATCTCTCAAATACAAACATAAACTATTATGGAACATACTTTAATTTATCTATATCTCCATCTAATATTAATGAGCGAGGCGTTTCTTCTAATACTTTTTTATTTCTATGATAACGCTAAGTTTTCGTCCATCCGTCTGAGTTTGTTTCCCACTTTTTTCGTTTTTTGCTGTTTTCCCCTCCGCTGTTTTTTTTTTTTGAAACCGGAAGAGATCTCCGTTACGAAATAACTGGTGCCAAATCCTTGGCAACCAAAACCTGGGTACAATAAGGGATACTATCACTCACAGACACCATGTCTGGACTATGAGCTACCATGTTACAAGAGGGAGGATTATGAGCTACTTTCTCAAAAACAAAATTACAAGCCAGTATGAGCGGCCCGTTATGTTACTTTTTTTTCTGTTTTTTCGGTCCGCCTGCTGTCCCTTTTCCACTTTTTTATTTTTATTTTTTTTCTTTTTCCCCCTCCGCTGGTTTTTAGCGACGGTTATGTTACTTTTCTTTTTTCTATTTTTTCTTTTTTTCAGTCCGCCTGTGTCCCTTTTCCACTTTTTTCCTTTTTCCTTTTTCGTTTTTTTTTCTGATTTCTTTTCCTCGTCTATCGAGGTTGTCATCTCGCGTTCTTATTTCTGTGTTTGTTTCTCATATACTTGTTAAAAAACAAAGAATAAAAGCAACAACCATGGGCCTTTAATTCTTAACCCTCTCAAATTAAAGATTTCTAACACCAAATTATTGATGTGATTTTTTATTAAAAAAAGAGTGAAGCGTTTTTTTAGTTTCGTTCTTTTACTTTCCAAGTTGTTCTCACGTTTCCGGCCTGCCTTTTACTTTCCAAACTACCCCCACGTCCCACCATATTCTGAAGTATATGCTAACATTAAACCATGCGACCCGTTCAATTTGGACGTCCGCCCCTATTCTCGTGAGGCCGCCCTTCTCAATGTCCGCCCCTATTCTCGTGAGGCCGCCCTTCTCAATTCCCAACGACGTATGGGGAGCGTGGAACGTGCTCGTCGACTCCACCCTACAACCCATGTTGTCGGTCAAAGTTGCCTCCCCACGAGGTAGGCCAGTTTATACACTAACTACTTCATCGACGCAAGGCTTGGCCGTGGTCGAGCCTCATGGCAGGTTCATGCTCACCAACATCACGTTCCAGCTAAATAGCCATGTGTTCCACCTAGCAGACCGGCAATTATTCATCTGCTTCCACAACAATGCTAGGTGTTGGTGTCGGCGTCGGCGCAGAACAAGAATAACACTGCCCAATCGTTCTTGGCGACCTTTGTGTGTTCGCTTTCATCTTCGAGTAGTACATGACGGTGAGCAACAAGGGAACGGTCTGGCCTCCTTCGTCATGTCCAGCAAAGACCTATCCATGACATTGCCTAGCCAGTTCCTCGCGGCCTCTTCAACAACCTGAACACACTCAAATTTTACATATAAGTTCAATGATGAATCTAAGCCCATGTGCGTTTGGAGTGAATAGAATAAGAACTAGGATAGGGATAGAGAAAAGATTTGCTCATATTTCGAATGTTGACGCTTGCCCTTGCACCATCCGTATCTCGCATCCTGTATATGACCCCGATCAATGGTTCGCACTCATATAAGTTAGAACAACTCCGATTCCAAAACGTATTGGGTTTCATACAATGTATGGTCATGTTTGCTAGCCTAATATTAAGGGCGTGTTTGGTTCCCTTCTCAACCCAGCCTGGCTCGTTCCAGCTAGCCAGGCTGCATTTGGCCAGGCCGGATGCATGCAAGGGGTGGTTGTTTGGTTGCATGCATCCGTTGAACCAGACTGGGCTGAGACAGTGTTTGGTTGCCTGCATGTGTTGCCACATTCAAAAGCAAGATGCAGTCACGAGTGTTTGGTTGCCTGCATACAACAAGTTCTAGCTACCACCTGCATAAAGTGGTAACATTACCACCCACTAGTTCACTTGCAGGCCATATGCTTTTACATCAACTTCCAAATTAGGAAACCTATTAGTAGAGTGATAACTACCATTATTACAACTTTAAATGAAATGTGGCACAAGGGAAAGTGGCCATGTCCACCATTTTCGAGCAGAGGTGGATTGAGAGGTTGGAGCAGAGGTGGGTTCTCAGGTTGTAGCAGAGGTACATGACCATAGAAAGCTTGCAAAGCTTCATTTCTTGTGTTGTATTTTTTGTAGCAATTTTCCTTGAAACCATCAACTTGAGCATGTGCTTCGGCCCAGCTGGAGTAGACACCAGGCTCCTTCCCAATATGAACAACATACCAAGCCATAGTTGTAATAATGGTAGTTATCACTCTACTAATAGGTTTCCTAATTTGGAAGTTGATGTAAAAGCATATGGCCTGCAAGTGAACTAGTGGGTGGTAATGTTACCACTTTATGCAGGTGGTAGCTAGAACTTGTTGTATGCAGGCAACCAAACACTCGTGACTGCATCTTGCTTTTGAATGTGGCAACACATGCAGGCAACCAAACACTGTCTCAGCCCAGTCTGGTTCAACGGATGCATGCAACCAAACAACCACCCCTTGCATGCATCCGGCCTGGCCAAATGCAGCCTGGCTAGCTGGAACGAGCCAGGCTGGGTTGAGAAGGGAACCAAACACGCCCTTAATATTAGGCTAGCAAACATGACCATACATTGTATGAAACCCAATACGTTTTGGAATCGGAGTTGTTCTAACTTATATGAGTGCGAACCATTGATCGGGGTCATATACAGGATGCGAGATACGGATGGTGCAAGGGCAAGCGTCAACATTCGAAATATGAGCAAATCTTTTCTCTATCCCTATCCTAGTTCTTATTCTATTCACTCCAAACGCACATGGGCTTAGATTCATCATTGAACTTATATGTAAAATTTGAGTGTGTTCAGGTTGTTGAAGAGGCCGCGAGGAACTGGCTAGGCAATGTCATGGATAGGTCTTTGCTGGACATGACGAAGGAGGCCAGACCGTTCCCTTGTTGCTCACCGTCATGTACTACTCGAAGATGAAAGCGAACACACAAAGGTCGCCAAGAACGATTGGGCAGTGTTATTCTTGTTCTGCGCCGACGCCGACACCAACACCTAGCATTGTTGTGGAAGCAGATGAATAATTGCCGGTCTGCTAGGTGGAACACATGGCTATTTAGCTGGAACGTGATGTTGGTGAGCATGAACCTGCCATGAGGCTCGACCACGGCCAAGCCTTGCGTCGATGAAGTAGTTAGTGTATAAACTGGCCTACCTCGTGGGGAGGCAACTTTGACCGACAACATGGGTTGTAGGGTGGAGTCGACGAGCACGTTCCACGCTCCCCATACGTCGTTGGGAATTGAGAAGGGCGGCCTCACGAGAATAGGGGCGGACATTGAGAAGGGCGGCCTCACGAGAATAGGGGCGGACGTCCAAATTGAACGGGTCGCATGGTTTAATGTTAGCATATACTTCAGAATATGGTGGGACGTGGGGGTAGTTTGGAAAGTAAAAGGCAGGCCGGAAACGTGAGAACAACTTGGAAAGTAAAAGAACGAAACTAAAAAAAACGCTTCACTCTTTTTTTAATAAAAAATCACATCAATAATTTGGTGTTAGAAATCTTTAATTTGAGAGGGTTAAGAATTAAAGGCCCATGGTTGTTGCTTTTATTCTTTGTTTTTTAACAAGTATATGAGAAACAAACACAGAAATAAGAACGCGAGATGACAACCTCGATAGACGAGGAAAAGAAATCAGAAAAAAAAACGAAAAAGGAAAAAGGAAAAAAGTGGAAAAGGGACACAGGCGGACTGAAAAAAAGAAAAAATAGAAAAAAGAAAAGTAACATAACCGTCGCTAAAAACCAGCGGAGGGGGAAAAAGAAAAAAAATAAAAATAAAAAAGTGGAAAAGGGACAGCAGGCGGACCGAAAAAACAGAAAAAAAAGTAACATAACGGCCGCTCATACTGGCTTGTAATTTTGTTTTTGAGAAAGTAGCTCATAATCCTCCCTCTTGTAACATGGTAGCTCATAGTCCAGACATGGTGTCTGTGAGTGATAGTATCCCTTATTGTACCCAGGTTTTGGTTGCCAAGGATTTGGCACCAGTTATTTCGTAACGGAGATCTCTTCCGGTTTCAAAAAAAAAAAACAGCGGAGGGGAAAACAGCAAAAAACGAAAAAAGTGGGAAACAAACTCAGACGGATGGACGAAAACTTAGCGTTATCATAGAAATAAAAAAGTATTAGAAGAAACGCCTCGCTCATTAATATTAGATGGAGATATAGATAAATTAAAGTATGTTCCATAATAGTTTATGTTTGTATTTGAGAGATATTTAGTTTCTTTTTGTAACGCCAGAAGTTGATGGCATATCCGGGTAATTTAAAAATAAAGTTAGGGATTACTGGTATTATCTTTCATAAAGATAGAAGTAGGTAATTTTGATGGAAAATTATTAGGTTAACTTTACCTATCTTTTATAATGATATAGGTGGATGTTTTTTTAGAAAACACACTACAGTCAATGGTCATGACAATTAAAGTATACTAAATTAAAGAAACATGTTTCTGATTTTTAGGAAAATTTTAAATTTATCTTTTTTATTTTACCTAACACGTCTCGTAAGAATTATCCTGGAAACTTTGTTGGATGACTCCAATAGCAATATAAAAGATTAATATTAATTTGGGTCCATTAGTTTGGCTGACATCTATGTGTAGCAACTAGCAACAACTAAAACATGCAACAATCAAAGGTCAAAACTTATTCGCTGCCTTGCATTTCTAGCAGTAATTGAAAGCACCCTAAAATAATCCGGTAGTGATTTGGAATCAAATAAAGCACCCAAGGCTTTTCAGTTTTCACTCATCTACTGAGCTCCCTTCATTTTGTTTTCTTGGCCGCACAAGCAATCGACCATGGAGGCTTCACACAGGAAGCTCTCAGCAGCCGTCGTCCTCCTACTCACTATGGCCGCTGGTACGTCCAATAATCCTGGGACATGTATAAGAAGTCGCAACATATAATCATATATATAGCGGATGATTTGGTTAACGTAGGTGTGCCTGAATCGCGCGCGCGTTGTGTTACGTGCAGAGATGGGGCCAGCTGCTCAGGCGAAAGAGTGCTTGTCTCGGAGCACCACGTTCAACGGTTCGTGCTTTAGCTCGAAAGAGTGCAACGATAAGTGCTTGCAGGAGAGCAGCGCCTACTCCGGCGGCAAGTGCCGCGGCATCCGGTTTACATGCTGGTGCATCACGCCGTGTGCGACGACGCTGCTGGCGCCGGCGGCCATGGCACCCCCGACGGATCAGAGTGGGGGCAATGGGTTCTTGAATAAATGAGAAAATCCTACCTATGTGTAATGTTGGCTCGTGATTTTTTTCTTTGCAAAAACGCAGACAGATCGTCAGAATAAAAGGGGTGGCGCTAAATTTTCGCTGACTAACCTCTCTTTATGTTCGTTGTATCTCGTTCGTTGTATCTCTCCATCTAGGACTATCTCCAACAGGTTAGTAAGGGCACCCAAACCCAAAATACGTGCCCTAGACTAAGAAAACAGGGTCTAATAGAGTACTCATACGAAAGACCCATTTTGGGTATTAGACGAGGCAGAACCCAAATATGAGTGTTCTCTCTCCTCGACCCATTTTAGATTCTTTTTTGTATTCCCTGTTGGAGATAGTCCTAGATGGAGAGATACAACGAACGAGATACAACGAACATAAAGAGAGGTTAGTCAGCGAAAATTTAGCGCCACCCCTTTTATTCTGACGATCTGTCTGCGTTTTTGCAAAGAAAAAAATCACGAGCCAACATTACACATAGGTAGGATTTTCTCATTTATTCAAGAACCCATTGCCCCCACTCTGATCCGTCGGGGGTGCCATGGCCGCCGGCGCCAGCAGCGTCGTCGCACACGGCGTGATGCACCAGCATGTAAACCGGATGCCGCGGCACTTGCCGCCGGAGTAGGCGCTGCTCTCCTGCAAGCACTTATCGTTGCACTCTTTCGAGCTAAAGCACGAACCGTTGAACGTGGTGCTCCGAGACAAGCACTCTTTCGCCTGAGCAGCTGGCCCCATCTCTGCACGTAACACAACGCGCGCGCGATTCAGGCACACCTACGTTAACCAAATCATCCGCTATATATATGATTATATGTTGCGACTTCTTATACATGTCCCAGGATTATTGGACGTACCAGCGGCCATAGTGAGTAGGAGGACGACGGCTGCTGAGAGCTTCCTGTGTGAAGCCTCCATGGTCGATTGCTTGTGCGGCCAAGAAAACAAAATGAAGGGAGCTCAGTAGATGAGTGAAAACTGAAAAGCCTTGGGTGCTTTATTTGATTCCAAATCACTACCGGATTATTTTAGGGTGCTTTCAATTACTGCTAGAAATGCAAGGCAGCGAATAAGTTTTGACCTTTGATTGTTGCATGTTTTAGTTGTTGCTAGTTGCTACACATAGATGTCAGCCAAACTAATGGACCCAAATTAATATTAATCTTTTATATTGCTATTGGAGTCATCCAACAAAGTTTCCAGGATAATTCTTACGAGACGTGTTAGGTAAAATAAAAAAGATAAATTTAAAATTTTCCTAAAAATCAGAAACATGTTTCTTTAATTTAGTATACTTTAATTGTCATGACCATTGACTGTAGTGTGTTTTCTAAAAAAACATCCACCTATATCATTATAAAAGATAGGTAAAGTTAACCTAATAATTTTCCATCAAAATTACCTACTTCTATCTTTATGAAAGATAATACCAGTAATCCCTAACTTTATTTTTAAATTACCCGGATATGCCATCAACTTCTGGCGTTACAAAAAGAAACTAAATATCTCTCAAATACAAACATAAACTATTATGGAACATACTTTAATTTATCTATATCTCCATCTAATATTAATGAGCGAGGCGTTTCTTCTAATACTTTTTTATTTCTATGATAACGCTAAGTTTTCGTCCATCCGTCTGAGTTTGTTTCCCACTTTTTTCGTTTTTTGCTGTTTTCCCCTCCGCTGTTTTTTTTTTTTGAAACCGGAAGAGATCTCCGTTACGAAATAACTGGTGCCAAATCCTTGGCAACCAAAACCTGGGTACAATAAGGGATACTATCACTCACAGACACCATGTCTGGACTATGAGCTACCATGTTACAAGAGGGAGGATTATGAGCTACTTTCTCAAAAACAAAATTACAAGCCAGTATGAGCGGCCGTTATGTTACTTTTTTTTCTGTTTTTTCGGTCCGCCTGCTGTCCCTTTTCCACTTTTTTATTTTTATTTTTTTTCTTTTTCCCCCTCCGCTGGTTTTTAGCGACGGTTATGTTACTTTTCTTTTTCTATTTTTTCTTTTTTCAGTCCGCCTGTGTCC
>JAHUYU010002876.1:0-35712 GCA_030439765.1 Tripidium arundinaceum
TCATGAAAGCACTTTGATTAGAGGCCACCATCCTTTGGGACACTTTACCCAGCCTATTAGTAAGCAACTTGGAGAAAACCTTAAAACTGCAATTAAGTAAACTAATGGGTCTAAACTGCTTCATCTGTCTAGCATCATCCACCTTAGGCACCAAAGTTACTAAAGCAAAATTCAACCTATAAAGATCTAGATCACCCTTATAGAAATCCTCAAACAAATGCACAATATCCCTACTAACAATCTATTACAGTTATTGTCAAGAATTCTAGCAAGTCATACAATTAATATAAACATGGTTAGATTAACATCTAGATGGATCGGGAGAATGCCTAAGGTCTGGTCTGCCAGCTCCCCGCATCCCTTTAGACTTCTACACCATACCCGAACGTGGGGGAATACGAGGGACGGACAGGGCTGTCACCACCTGCCGCCTATCCCACTACCATGGAGTACGAACTACAATTACCTGTTTCCTTGTATCCAAGTACCATACACGAAAACCACATATGTCCCCCCAGGTCGAGAACATATGCAAGCCCGAAGACTTGATAAACCACCATCCAGACATTAGTCTAAACATAATTACACTAATTATATGTTTAGTTAAGATCAAAGTTCTAATCATCATGATCAAGATACTTGAACTAAGAACTAGTTCTAATATGAAGAACATGAATGAAGAACTTAGCTCTAATTCAAGAACAATACTATAAATATAAGTAGAGAACAAGAACAAGATAGAACTAGAAATAGATTTATTCATGCCAAGAACAGCCAAGATATTCTTCTCCTCTTTACAACTTGAAGCTCTGCTCTAGATCTAAGCTACAACTAAAAGGATAAACTAAAACTAGAGAGCTCTGGAGTTGTATTGCCTGGATGTGTGAAATATGTGAAACTTTTATGAAACTTGTGAAACTTGTGAACCTTGATTTACAGAGGAGAACATGGCTGCATTATATAGTGCCTAGAGGTCGGTTCAGGGACGAATATTCTTGGTAACCTATGGAACCGCCTTTAGCACCGCCATAGGAACCGACATGCGAAAGATGGGCCCGAGACGCGCCACCAGGGGGTCGGCCGCACCAGGGGGTCGGCCGCCCCCTGGACACCGCCTTTCACCACCGACTTTGTCTGGTGGGCTCTCTGATGGGTCTGGATCACTTCTATGTTGGATATTGGCCCTGGTTCGCATCGTGGATTTGGCCTTCTTCACATGCTTCAACTTGGGCTGCGCGAAATACGCTTTGTTGCTTGCGCATTTTTTCGAGTTTTACACTAATTCCACACTTAAGTCCTGCAAAACAGTAATCTTCCAATACATGTGGAACTAGGTGAATATCAAAGACATATGTATGTAAAACATGTATTTTTCTCCATTTTTCATACAAGTTGGCGATATGAAATATGTCGTTAGTGACCGCCAACACTAGTGCACTAGGGAGCGGAGCGCTACCGATGAGACGACCGGATAGCGGCGTCGATCTCTCAGCTGAAGTAGAAGAAACCCCACTTAGGATGGTGAGGCTGAGAAATTTCAATATTTGACTAAGACTACGCGTGCCTCTCTACATTTGACACTCAATTCGTACGTCCTTGGAAATTTGACCCTGAACATGTCAGTTCTTTTGATCTGAGAGATTCCTCTAATTTTCTCTCCTTTTCTATTTTCAAATTCTATCATCTTTAATTAGACCATAGAAAAGACTGAAATACCCTTGCATAGGAATCCTATCCATGAGAGGGACATATCGGTGTCCCCTTGGGCTAGGGATTCACAACTGTGCATTCGAGGAGCGACCATGCAGACGCCGCCGCCCGCCCAGGCACCACTGCCAGCCATCACCCGGGCGTCCAGGTGCCTGGGCTCCAACGACAGTGCCAATGAAAATCAAAGGAGTTGGGAGTAGTGGTGGTGACAAGCTGGCGGCGGATGGCAAGCCCGATCCACAGGAGAGTCAGGCTGCAGTCGCGCCTCTGGAGTAGAAGGTTTAGCAACCCTAAGAGCGTCTCCACCAGATTGAACAAATGCAATCACCTTTACCTATAACTAGTGGTAAAGGGGATTAAAGACAAAACCATCCTCCAGTTGATCCCCTTTCCAATCCCCATTGTAACACCCCAATGTTAAGTTTGCAATTTGCACTTGCATTTGCATGAGCATGAGCATCATTCATTCATTCATCATCATAAGCATATGAAAGTGCATCAACATGTGACTTGTCTACTTAGCTTATATTTTTGATTTCATGTTTGATCCTTAATTTCAATGAGTGCTAATGCAAGTGAATGTTTCTTGTTCACCTAAACAACCTAGAAATCCTTAGGATCCAATTTGAGCTAGGGTTTATGTTGAACATCTAGACTAATTAAGCTTCTAAGCGTAGTTAGTGCTTGAAACACTCTTTTTCATGGTGCTGTTTTGAGTGAAACTAAAGTCTATGTTCCAAACCTTTTCTGCAGTTTGACCTTAAACCAAAGTTGTAATTTAGGTTGAGTAGAACAAATTTTGTTTAAGGAGCTAAGCCTAGTTCAGCCTCTAACCTGCTCAAACAGTGACTTCAAAACTGAATCAGAATCTGTTTTGGAGCTCAAAAATTTGGTTAAGTCATGGATGACTGAATCTGAACTTTTCAGTTTCATGAGCCCTCCTTCGGCGCTCTCTTCTTTGCAAACCAAGCCGAACCAATCCAAGATCCTATAAGCAAAGTTGTTAACCTCGCGTAGCTCTACGACCCTGGCTTGTCGGTTCGATCTTTTGCTGTTTAGATTGGGAGTTAGAGATTGAGGATGAGGGCGAGTTCAGTCGTGTTTTCAGGTGTTTTTGAACGCCCTGGCCTCTCAGTCATGGCCGACCGGGCTCAGCTCATTGTCACCGTGTGGCCTTCATGTGCCATCCTCGCGCCCACTTCAGCCCGAGCAACGAACGCGTGGAGAACCCGATGCGCTACCTTGGCCCTCTCTCCCTTCCTCTTTCACTCTCGCCACGCCATCTCCCTCCCTCTCTGTGTTTGCTCCAGAGGAGAGCTAGCGCCGCCACCAGCATCTTGCCGACCAAATTCGCCTCCACTGTAGCACCACCGCCCGATTGCTCACACTCGCAGAAGCGCCATGGTCTCCTCTCCACACCCAACCTAGCCGCGCCATCTCTCATCGGCAGGTAAGGCCCCTCGGGCCGAAGTTCTGCACGGCAGACGCCATGCCCGCCATGGCCGCACCGAGCTCAGACTGAACACAGCCAGACCATCTCTGGTCGCCTCTCCTTCTCCTTGTGCTTGTGCCGAGTCTGCCCTAGACTATGGTAGTGGAAGCCGCCATCGGTTGGCCAATGCCAGGCCTGCTCTCGCTAGGACAGGCTTCACCACCACCGTGAGCTGCAGGCCACCATGCATGCGACCGAGCTCACCGCCGCATCATCGGGCCCAGTTACCTAACCCTAGGTCACCACACGGGCCCCCTGGAGCCTATGTGCACACATACTAGCCGCCTCCTCGGCCGAAAACGGTAAGCCCGCCGCCGCTGCCGCCTTCTTGCAGCCACACCACTGAGCCACCATTAGCGCCGCCGCCTTGCTTAGCGACCTTCACCGAACCTGCAACCCAAGATCGACGCACGAGGCCACGACGAGTCCGCCAGTGCCATCCCAACCGCCGGAAACCTCAACGCCGGCGAACTCCGGTCAGTCAAAGCCGATGCCCTGCCTCTGGGTGTTTGACGTGTGGGCCCTGGTTGACCCACAAGCCCCACCAGCCACCCCTTAGGGTGTAGAGACCGAGTGTGCCTAGCAAATTTGTTAGGGTTTGTGTTTTTCGTTTTCTTTAGTTTTTCCTGTGCAGAAAATGACTCAAGCTTCAAAAATCCATATCTTGAGCTAGGAGTATCAAAAAAACTAATTTTGTTAGTTTTGTCTTGAAGTGCTCTATGTGATGAAACCATAAAACTGCTGTTTAACAACATTTCATATGCAGTATCTTTTGTCTTTGTTAAGTGCTTCTTAAACTTGAAAAATGTAAAATTAGAGCTAGGAATGTCCAAAAATTATGGTTCCAGTTTTGTTAACTTTGTCTTGATGAGTACTATCTGAAAAAAAAATATATCATACTGTTCCACAAACTTTTATGTACAGTTCTGTTAATCCTAGATAAATGCTCTTGAAACTTGTTAAATGGATAAATGAAGTTAGGAATGAACTAAAAATGCGAATCCAATTTTTGTCAATTTTGTTTTGAGATGAACGAGCTAGGAAAAATCATGAACCTGTTGTTTGAGTACTTTTTCTGTGCTGTACTAATTTAACTATGCTTCATACTTGATATCTTGTGAAAATGAGTGTGGGATTTATATGTATCAAATGTATATGAAACCAATTTTCAAAGCTTTC
Organism: Tripidium arundinaceum; assembly: GCA_030439765.1. Classification (NCBI taxonomy): domain Eukaryota; kingdom Viridiplantae; phylum Streptophyta; class Magnoliopsida; order Poales; family Poaceae; genus Tripidium; species Tripidium arundinaceum. The sequence continues at coordinate 4,382 of JAHUYU010002876.1, forward strand.
TGGCAACATGATCAAACAATCATTTTCACAAAAGGTTAAAAGCTAGGCAAGCAACCAAGTAGCAAGCATGGAAATTAAGAAACTGCATGCAAACAGAATTCTGTATGCCTACAAATTTACAGCAGACAGGATACATCCTAAACATGCTAGAAAAGTTATTGTTGCAACCCAAATAAATTGTTTACCTGCCTTTATCAATTTACACATTAAACATGGGTGAAAAAGGGAACTATTACTTACCGTACAGATTAAATTCTGAGAAAATTATAGCAGCTTATACATTCAACCAACAAACTATTGCAAAAATTTCAAAAATTTTGAGCACATAAAACAGCTTGTACAACACTGACAAGTAAAATAAGCTTAAAACAACTTAAATAGGTTCAGGCTACTTAACAGTGTCAAACAATAGATTTCATATTTTTTTTGTATAGATCATGTTACCAGAAAGCTTTGAAAATTGGTTTCATATACATTTGATACATATAAATCCCACACTCATTTTCACAAGATATCAAGTAATGAAGCATAGTTAAATTAGTACAGCACAGAAAAAGTACTCAAACAACAGGTTCATGATTTTTCCTAGCTCGTTCATCTCAAAACAAAATTGACAAAAATTGGATTCGCATTTTTAGTTCATTCCTAACTTCATTTATCCATTTAACAAGTTTCAAGAGCATTTATCTAGGATTAACAGAACTGTACATAAAAGTTTGTGGAACAGTATGATATATTTTTTTTTCAGATAGTACTCATCAAGACAAAGTTAACAAAACTGGAACCATAATTTTTGGACATTCCTAGCTCTAATTTTACATTTTTCAAGTTTAAGAAGCACTTAACAAAGACAAAAGATACTGCATATGAAATGTTGTTAAACAGCAGTTTTATGGTTTCATCACATAGAGCACTTCAAGACAAAACTAACAAAATTAGTTTTTTTGATACTCCTAGCTCAAGATATGGATTTTTGAAGCTTGAGTCATTTTCTGCACAGGAAAAACTAAAGAAAACGAAAAACACAAACCCTAACAAATTTGCTAGGCACACTCGGTCTCTACACCCTAAGGGGTGGCTGGTGGGGCTTGTGGGTCAACCAGGGCCCACACGTCAAACACCCAGAGGCAGGGCATCGGCTTTGACTGACCGGAGTTCGCCGGCGTTGAGGTTTCCGGCGGTTGGGATGGCACTGGCGGACTCGTCGTGGCCTCGTGCGTCGATCTTGGGTTGCAGGTTCGGTGAAGGTCGCTAAGCAAGGCGGCGGCGCTAATGGTGGCTCAGTGGTGTGGCTGCAAGAAGGCGGCAGCGGCGGCGGGCTTACCGTTTTCGGCCGAGGAGGCGGCTAGTATGTGTGCACATAGGCTCCAGGGGGCCCGTGTGGTGACCTAGGGTTAGGTAACTGGGCCCGATGATGCGGCGGTGAGCTCGGTCGCATGCATGGTGGCCTGCAGCTCACGGTGGTGGTGAAGCCTGTCCTAGCGAGAGCAGGCCTGGCATTGGCCAACCGATGGCGGCTTCCACTACCATAGTCTAGGGCAGACTCGGCACAAGCACAAGGAGAAGGAGAGGCGACCAGAGATGGTCTGGCTGTGTTCAGTCTGAGCTCGGTGCGGCCATGGCGGGCATGGCGTCTGCCGTGCAGAACTTCGGCCCGAGGGGCCTTACCTGCCGATGAGAGATGGCGCGGCTAGGTTGGGTGTGGAGAGGAGACCATGGCGCTTCTGCGAGTGTGAGCAATCGGGCGGTGGTGCTACAGTGGAGGCGAATTTGGTCGGCAAGATGCTGGTGGCGGCGCTAGCTCTCCTCTGGAGCAAACACAGAGAGGGAGGGAGATGGCGTGGCGAGAGTGAAAGAGGAAGGGAGAGAGGGCCAAGGTAGCGCATCGGGTTCTCCACGCGTTCGTTGCTCGGGCTGAAGTGGGCGCGAGGATGGCACATGAAGGCCACACGGTGACAATGAGCTGAGCCCGGTCGGCCATGACTGAGAGGCCAGGGCGTTCAAAAACACCTGAAAACACGACTGAACTCGCCCTCATCCTCAATCTCTAACTCCCAATCTAAACAGCAAAAGATCGAACCGACAAGCCAGGGTCGTAGAGCTACGCGAGGTTAACAACTTTGCTTATAGGATCTTGGATTGGTTCGGCTTGGTTTGCAAAGAAGAGAGCGCCGAAGGAGGGCTCATGAAACTGAAAAGTTCAGATTCAGTCATCCATGACTTAACCAAATTTTTGAGCTCCAAAACAGATTCTGATTCAGTTTTGAAGTCACTGTTTGAGCAGGTTAGAGGCTGAACTAGGCTTAGCTCCTTAAACAAAATTTGTTCTACTCAACCTAAATTACAACTTTGGTTTAAGGTCAAACTGCAGAAAAGGTTTGGAACATAGACTTTAGTTTCACTCAAAACAGCACCATGAAAAAGAGTGTTTCAAGCACTAACTACGCTTAGAAGCTTAATTAGTCTAGATGTTCAACATAAACCCTAGCTCAAATTGGATCCTAAGGATTTCTAGGTTGTTTAGGTGAACAAGAAACATTCACTTGCATTAGCACTCATTGAAATTAAGGATCAAACATGAAATCAAAAATATAAGCTAAGTAGACAAGTCACATGTTGATGCACTTTCATATGCTTATGATGATGAATGAATGAATGATGCTCATGCTCATGCAAATGCAAGTGCAAATTGCAAACTTAACATTGGGGTGTTACAATGGGGATTGGAAAGGGGATCAACTGGAGGATGGTTTTGTCTTTAATCCCCTTTACCACTAGTTATAGGTAAAGGTGATTGCATTTGTTCAATCTGGTGGAGACGCTCTTAGGGTTGCTAAACCTTCTACTCCAGAGGCGCGACTGCAGCCTGACTCTCCTGTGGATCGGGCTTGCCATCCGCCGCCAGCTTGTCACCACCACTACTCCCAACTCCTTTGATTTTCATTGGCACTGTCGTTGGAGCCCAGGCACCTGGACGCCCGGGTGATGGCTGGCAGTGGTGCCTGGGCGGGCGGCGGCGTCTGCATGGTCGCTCCTCGAATGCACAGTTGTGAATCCCTAGCCCAAGGGGACACCGATATGTCCCTCTCATGGATAGGATTCCTATGCAAGGGTATTTCAGTCTTTTCTATGGTCTAATTAAAGATGATAGAATTTGAAAATAGAAAAGGAGAGAAAATTAGAGGAATCTCTCAGATCAAAAGAACTGACATGTTCAGGGTCAAATTTCCAAGGACGTACGAATTGAGTGTCAAATGTAGAGAGGCACGCGTAGTCTTAGTCAAATATTGAAATTTCTCAGCCTCACCATCCTAAGTGGGGTTTCTTCTACTTCAGCTGAGAGATCGACGCCGCTATCCGGTCGTCTCATCGGTAGCGCTCCGCTCCCTAGTGCACTAGTGTTGGCGGTCACTAACGACATATTTCATATCGCCAACTTGTATGAAAAATGGAGAAAAATACATGTTTTACATACATATGTCTTTGATATTCACCTAGTTCCACATGTATTGGAAGATTACTGTTTTGCAGGACTTAAGTGTGGAATTAGTGTAAAACTCGAAAAAATGCGCAAGCAACAAAGCGTATTTCGCGCAGCCCAAGTTGAAGCATGTGAAGAAGGCCAAATCCACGATGCGAACCAGGGCCAATATCCAACATAGAAGTGATCCAGACCCATCAGAGAGCCCACCAGACAAAGTCGGTGGTGAAAGGCGGTGTCCAGGGGGCGGCCGACCCCCTGGTGCGGCCGACCCCCTGGTGGCGCGTCTCGGGCCCATCTTTCGCATGTCGGTTCCTATGGCGGTGCTAAAGGCGGTTCCATAGGTTACCAAGAATATTCGTCCCTGAACCGACCTCTAGGCACTATATAATGCAGCCATGTTCTCCTCTGTAAATCAAGGTTCACAAGTTTCACAAGTTTCATAAAAGTTTCACATATTTCACACATCCAGGCAATACAACTCCAGAGCTCTCTAGTTTTAGTTTATCCTTTTAGTTGTAGCTTAGATCTAGAGCAGAGCTTCAAGTTGTAAAGAGGAGAAGAATATCTTGGCTGTTCTTGGCATGAATAAATCTATTTCTAGTTCTATCTTGTTCTTGTTCTCTACTTATATTTATAGTATTGTTCTTGAATTAGAGCTAAGTTCTTCATTCATGTTCTTCATATTAGAACTAGTTCTTAGTTCAAGTATCTTGATCATGATGATTAGAACTTTGATCTTAACTAAACATATAATTAGTGTAATTATGTTTAGACTAATGTCTGGATGGTGGTTTATCAAGTCTTCGGGCTTGCATATGTTCTCGACCTGGGGGGACATATGTGGTTTTCGTGTATGGTACTTGGATACAAGGAAACAGGTAATTGTAGTTCGTACTCCATGGTAGTGGGATAGGCGGCAGGTGGTGACAGCCCTGTCCGTCCCTCGTATTCCCCCACGTTCGGGTATGGTGTAGAAGTCTAAAGGGATGCGGGGAGCTGGCAGACCAGACCTTAGGCATTCTCCCGATCCATCTAGATGTTAATCTAACCATGTTTATATTAATTGTATGACTTGCTAGAATTCTTGACAATAACTGTAATAGATTGTTAGTAGGGATATTGTGCATTTGTTTGAGGATTTCTATAAGGGTGATCTAGATCTTTATAGGTTGAATTTTGCTTTAGTAACTTTGGTGCCTAAGGTGGATGATGCTAGACAGATGAAGCAGTTTAGACCCATTAGTTTACTTAATTGCAGTTTTAAGGTTTTCTCCAAGTTGCTTACTAATAGGCTGGGTAAAGTGTCCCAAAGGATGGTGGCCTCTAATCAAAGTGCTTTCATGAAGGGTACGTATATTTTAGAAAGTGTGGTTATTGCTCATGAAGTAGTTCATAGTCTGCATAAGTATAAAGAAGAGGGGGTAATTTTGAAACTAGATTATGAAAAAGTCTATGATAGGGTTAGCAGGAAGTTTCATTTTGAACTACTAGCTTCTCAAGGTTTTTCAGGAAAGTTGATGAATTGGATCCAAAAGTGAGTTGTGGGGGGTTCTGTGAGCATCATGGTTGATGGAGAGGATAGGTCCTACTTTAAAACAGGGAAAGGTTTAAGGCAAGGAGACCCTATCTCTCCTCTTTTGTTTAATTTGGCTGGCGATGTGTTAACTAGAATGCTGGATACAACCGCTAGTTCTAGTTTAGTTAGAGGTCTACTGCATGATTTTAGAGAACGAGGCATCTATCTTATCTCTACAATATGCAGACAACACTATTTTATTCTCTAGTGCTAAGATTCCCCATCTTGTGAACCTGAAAATAATTCTTCTTTGGTTTGACCAAGTTTCGGGCATGAGGGTGAACTTCCACAAGAGTGAGTGTCCCTATGAATTTAGAGGATGAGTTTATACATGAGGTATCCCATATCTTTTTAACTGTCCTATAGGGTCTTTTCCTATCAAGTATCATGGGGTGCCTTTGCATTTTGCTAAACTTTCTAGGGATGATATCCATCTGTTAGTTGACAAGCTTTGTAAGAGAACTAGAAGAATACCCCGCACATTGCTGCGAGGATCGCAATTGATTTGAAATGAAATTAGACTACTTATATTTATAGTTATACGAAGGAAACTATCATAAATTAATGTTAATGAATGATTTGAACTAAATGCAGGTTAGTGAATGATGAGGCTTGCTAACGCATATAGCTTGAACGAAGAGATACCTACCATAATCACATGTGTTAGTTGGATGTAATTGCATGTGCTAGTGGGTTGTTGATGTGGATAGCTTGCATGTTGGGAGAGAGCCTCTAGTGGGGTTTGAATATATATATATATATATATATATATATATATATATATATATATATATATATATATATATATAGCAGGTTGGAGAGGTAAGCTGCTAGAGCTATGCTTATTAAGACTTGTTTGGCTAGCATACCCATTTATATTCTTTCCTTTCTTAAGTTTCCAAAATAGGCTATTAAACTTTTGAACTCCCAGATGGCTAACTGTCTTTGGAATGACTGATGGGAACAACAAGTATCACTTAGCCAATTGGGAGTCTGTCTCTATGTGTAAAGAGTTTGGAGGTTTAGGTATCCCTAATTTGAGGGATTTAAATGTTTGTCTTCTTGCTTCCTGGCTTAAAAGATATATCAGTGATAAGAATAATCTTTGGAGAGAGTTATTAGACTTTAAGTATAACACTAGGAGTAAGAACATTTTCCAATCCAAGACTAGTGGTGCTTCTAATTTCTTCAAAGGTTTTATGTGGGTAGCCCAAGCTGCCAGGATGGGTTATATGTGGAGGATTGGTGACGGTAGAAAAAATCGTTTATGGGAGGATAACTGGTTGGGCTCTTCTAGCATATCCATTCAATATTTTAAGCTTTATAGGATTGTAAATGAACAAAATGTGTATGTAGCTGAGATTGGGATGGTTCTAGTCTCAAATGTACTTTTAGGAGAACTTTTGATGATACTTTGGAATACTTTGGTTGGAAGTATGTGAAAGGATCTAAATGTCTAGAGGGGGGTGAATAGCCTATACAAATTTCTTTCAAAACACTAGAGCAAACTAGTTAGATAATAAGACAGCGCTTAAGCAATTTGCTCTAGCTCTACTTCATCACAAGCAAGCCTCCTACACAATACTAGTAGCTATGATCTCTAAGGTTGTTGTCACACAAACAAGCACACTAGCAACTACAACTACCACACCTAGCAAGAGCTAACTAAGAAAGGTAATTACAATTAGAACTAGCTCTATGCTACACTAGGCTAGACAAGCAACTACCACTCAACAAGATATGAATGTAAGAACAAGAGAGTGACAGAAATGCAAACCGAACCAGGCAAGAGACAATTGAATATCAATTCAACACCAATATTTATCCCTATGGTTCGGTTTGCATTTCTGTCACTCTCTTGTTCTTACATTCATATCTTGTTGAGTGGTAGTTGCTTGTCTAGCCTAGTGTAGCATAGAGCTAGTTCTAATTGTAATTACCTTTCTTAGTTAGCTCTTGCTAGGTGTGGTAGTTGTAGTTGCTAGTGTGCTTGTTTGTGTGACAACAACCTTAGAGATCATAGCTACTAGTATTGTGTAGGAGGCTTGCTTGTGATGAAGTAGAGCTAGAGCAAATTGCTTAAGCGCTGTCTTATTATCTAACTAGTTTGCTCTAGTGTTTTGAAAGAAATTTGTATAGGCTATTCACCCCCCTCTAGACATTTAGATCCTTTCACATACTTCCAACCAAAGTATTCCAAAGTATCATCAAAAGTTCTCCTAAAAGTACATTTGAGACTAGAACCATCCCAATCTCAGCTACATACACATTTTGTTCATTTACAATCCTATAAAGCTTAAAATATTGAATGGATATGCTAGAAGAGCCCAACCAGTTATCCTCCCATAAACGATTTTTTCTACCGTCACCAATCCTCCACATATAACCCATCCTGGCAGCTTGGGCTACCCACATAAAACCTTTGAAGAAATTAGAAGCACCACTAGTCTTGGATTGGAAAATGTTCTTACTCCTAGTGTTATACTTAAAGTCTAATAACTCTCTCCAAAGATTATTCTTATCACTGATATATCTTTTAAGCCAGGAAGCAAGAAGACAAACATTTAAATCCCTCAAATTAGGGATACCTAAACCTCCAAACTCTTTACACATAGAGACAGACTCCCAATTGGCTAAGTGATACTTGTTGTTCCCATCAGTCATTCCAAAGACAGTTAGCCATCTGGGAGTTCAAAAGTTTAATAGCCTATTTTGGAAACTTAAGAAAGGAAAGAATATAAATGGGTATGCTAGCCAAACAAGTCTTAATAAGCATAGCTCTAGCAGCTTACCTCTCCAACCTGCTATATATATATATATATATATATATATATATATATATATATATATATATATATATATATATATATATTCAAACCCCACTAGAGGCTCTCTCCCAACATGCAAGCTATCCACATCAACAACCCACTAGCACATGCAATTACATCCAACTAACACATGTGATTATGGTAGGTATCTCTTCGTTCAAGCTATATGCGTTAGCAAGCCTCATCATTCACTAACCTGCATTTAGTTCAAATCATTCATTAACATTAATTTATGATAGTTTCCTTCGTATAACTATAAATATAAGTAGTCTAATTTCATTTCAAATCAATTGCGATCCTCGCAGCAATGTGCGGGGTATTCTTCTAGTTCTCTTACAAAGCTTGTCAACTAACAGATGGATATCATCCCTAGAAAGTTTAGCAAAATGCAAAGGCACCCCATGATACTTGATAGGAAAAGACCCTATAGGACAGTTAAAAAGATATGGGATACCTCATGTATAAACTCATCCTCTAAAAAATTCATAGGGACACTCACTCTTGTGGAAGTTCACCCTCATGCCCGAAACTTGGTCAAACCAAAGAAGAATTATTTTCAGGTTCACAAGATGGGGAATCTTAGCACTAGAGAATAAAATAGTGTTGTCTGCATATTGTAGAGATAAGATAGATGCCTCGTTCTCTAAAATCATGCAGTAGACCTCTAACTAAACTAGAACTAGCGGTTGTATCCAGCATTCTAGTTAACACATCGCCAGCCAAATTAAACAAAAGAGGAGAGATAGGGTCTCCTTGCCTTAAACCTTTCCCTGTTTTAAAGTAGGACCTATCCTCTCCATCAACCATGATGCTCACAGAACCCCCCACAACTCACTTTTGGATCCAATTCATCAACTTTCCTGAAAAACCTTGAGAAGCTAGTAGTTCAAAATGAAACTTCCTGCTAACCCTATCATAGACTTTTTCATAATCTAGTTTCAAAATTACCCCCTCTTCTTTATACTTATGCAGACTATGAACTACTTCATGAGCAATAACCACACTTTCTAAAATATACGTACCCTTCATGAAAGCACTTTGATTAGAGGCCACCATCCTTTGGGACACTTTACCCAGCCTATTAGTAAGCAACTTGGAGAAAACCTTAAAACTGCAATTAAGTAAACTAATGGGTCTAAACTGCTTCATCTGTCTAGCATCATCCACCTTAGGCACCAAAGTTACTAAAGCAAAATTCAACCTATAAAGATCTAGATCACCCTTATAGAAATCCTCAAACAAATGCACAATATCCCTACTAACAATCTTCCAAAACCTCTGATAAAATAAGAAAGGAAGGCCATCAGGCCTAGGAGCCCCTCTAGATAACAACCAAAAATGGCTTCTCTAATCTTTTCTAGACTAAAAGGAGCAGCGAGCATCAGGTTCTCTTCAACCTTAACCTTATCAGACTCCTTCCAAAAATTCTCCCCTAGCTTAACCCCTGGACTTGGTTCTTCAGCAAAAAGATTCTTGTAGAAGTTCAAAGCAATTTCCAACATACCTTTTTGATCATAAACATGACCATTAGGGCCATCCAAGAACTCTATCTTCTTCTTCCTACTCCTCTGATTAGCTACTGCTTAAAAAGTTAAAAGTATGCAGTACTGCTATCACCCTCTAAAATGTCCCTGTCTCTTGATCTATGTCTAATTTTAATCTCTTCCAGTCTCCAGATCTTCTCTAGTTCTTCTCCCAAGAACCTAAACCTAACTAATTATGTGTCAGAAAGATTTCTAACCTCAACTAACTCCTCCAGCTTACTATACTCACTGGAGAGTAACATTTTAGTTTTATTCAACTCAGCCACTTGATTAGCAGCCCATCCTCTAATCATCCTCCTAAAAGTTCTCACTCTAAACTGCCAAATGTCTATGCTTTTCCTATCTTTACAAGGCTTTGCCCAGGCTATCTCAACCATCTTACCAAAGGAATCCTGTTTCAGCCACGATTTTTCAAATCTAAATCTCTTTTTTCCAAAACAAGCATTATCACAAGAGTCAATAAGTAAAGGATTGTTCTTTTTTCTGTTTTCTCCCGTGACTCTCTCTTCTCCTGTGCCTCTCTCTTCTCCTATAGATGTCGCCATCCGCCAAATTGTTGATGTCGCTTGGAGTAGGCCACACCCACTGCCGACGCCCGCCCCTTCTCCACCGATGGCGGATGGGCTGGCCGGCATAGCAGCCACTGTGCTACTTGCTCGCAGAAGCCCCTGGCATGGCCTGCGCGGCGGTGCCTATAAGGCTCACTTCAGCGGCACCTGCGTGGCTCGCTCGCCGAAGCCCCTGGCGCGGCTCACTTGCACGACATGGCGCGATGCATTGAGATGGGTCTGAGATGTCAGTGAGAAGGGAAGAGCGAAAGGGATTGAGAAAAAATTGTTGCTTGTCCCCTTTGTTTGAGGGATCGAGGGGGGTTTTGAGTGATCGAGAAAATTTTTTAGGGAAAGGGTATCACAGAACCGTCCAATTTATAAGAGCACAAGTACAATGGCAGCTACCGAGACAATCGCTCTCTTGCACTTGAGCACATATAAATCTAATAGTCCGTCTAGTATCGCGAAGGATCTCAAATAAGCCATATACAACCAATATCGTACATGATTCAGCAAACACACATCACATGTTACATAAAGTTCGTAGATAGTTCAACATACATCGGAGTTCAAATAGAATTATTACAACACCGAGTTCAAATTTAGTAGTCGAAGCAACATAGTTTTGAAATCAACATACACCACTTAGTTCAAATACATGCCAGTTGGTAATGATCAATTCCAACAAAAGCAAAGGGGTAAAGCTTAGATAGTAGTAGCTGCGCCCAACAGCTTTAATCCGCATCCATAGCTGGAATGAAGCAGATCTTACGAAACCCAAGATAAGCTACGTCACCTGCAACATGTGGGAATAAACCCTAAGTATGAGGATGTACTCAGCTAGACTTATCCGATAGGAGAGAAGTAAAAAGACTCTCAAGGATATGCAAGGCTTATTTGGTGGAGCTGGTTGGATAGCATAACTTTGCAAAAGAGCGTTACTAACATATGTCCTTACTTTCAATATTTTTACATCAGATTTAGTGAAGCTAATTAAAGCTAAGCTTGGATCTATTCTATAGCAATCACTTGATTAATAAGCATCACAATAGTAACCATATCCAGTTTATCAGAATAATCAACATAACCATCACGTTCCATCAAGTGTTACTACGATGCTGGAAGCTCTTTCAAGTTTCTCACTATCCAGGAGAGATGGCGATTCGAACGATTACATCCAGCTGGGTAAAGCCTATATCACACACCCGTACTTTCGCCGCCGGGGTCGCGTTGGATGACCTTTTGTTTAGATTCGGGAACAATTCGTGGGCTTGAGCCGAGCTGCACAGTCAGGGGGCAGTCGGAAGCCAGGTCGCTTAGGCCATGCCTACCCACAATCAATCCCTGTCCCTTGCAATGTGCTAGCCTAGGCTCAACCTCCTAGCCCGCCTCCAAGGTTCTCGGCTTCATAGTCGGAACGAGTTATCCGGCCGTTATGTGAAGGTACGTTCAATCTCGAACGAGGTCCAACAATGGTATGGTCCTTAACTGACACAGGCAGGATAAAACATGCACACAAGACCTCCATGTCCTGCTGCCTCTCAATCACCAGATCCCGCTCGGTCTCGATTTATTCATCATCACATGATTCACGATAACAAATATAGCCAACCGTGTCAGAGTAGTATAAGTAGTCACCCTATATCTTGCGGATGACAGGAATCACCCAACTTCTACCGGTCTAAGCATGGCTAAACATACAATGACCTACACATGCTAGTAAGGGTACATGTATAGATATCTGGTGGACAAGGTAAGTCATGCAGCAACGGTTTCATCCAACTCCTATAACTTAATGCACAATACATAAAAGATAGACTTGAGTGCACTTATAAAAGAGAGGGTAGGAGGCTTAGAATGCTCCGGGGCTTGCCTTAATGAAGTTAGTAGGACTACTTGGGCACACCGAATCTACTCAGGGACTTATTCGCCTTCTCCGAGCGGCGGCTCCTGAGGATTCTCCTGCTTCACGACCACGTACCCCAATGGTGGTGTTCCTTCCTTCGATCCTATATGCATGAATATGATGCATAAAAAAAGGAATGCACAGGAGATGCAATAGAAGGATGACATGATGCAAAAACAAAGACCATTACATGCAACCCTAGTGTATGTGAACAAGTCTACTAAACATACGACATAGAGGTGGCAAGGTGTTGATCATCTTTTAATTCTTTTTACTGAGTAGATGCATATCTCTTCTCTGGTATAGAAGGTAAAGATTTTAATTCACCTAAGGCATACTAGTTTCAGGTATGTTTAGCATCTCAATCCAGATTTCAATGACATACCACAACATGATCTATACAAAAAAAATATGAAATCTATTGTTTGACACTGTTAAGTAGCCTGAACCTATTTAAGTTGTTTTAAGCTTATTTTACTTGTCAGTGTTGTACAAGCTGTTTTATGTGCTCAAAATTTTTGAAATTTTTGCAATAGTTTGTTGGTTGAATGTATAAGCTGCTATAATTTTCTCAGAATTTAATCTGTACGGTAAGTAATAGTTCCCTTTTTCACCCATGTTTAATGTGTAAATTGATAAAGGCAGGTAAACAATTTATTTGGGTTGCAACAATAACTTTTCTAGCATGTTTAGGATGTATCCTGTCTGCTGTAAATTTGTAGGCATACAGAATTCTGTTTGCATGCAGTTTCTTAATTTCCATGCTTGCTACTTGGTTGCTTGCCTAGCTTTTAACCTTTTGTGAAAATGATTGTTTGATCATGTTGTGGTATGTCATTGAAATCTGGATTGAGATGCTAAACATACCTGAAACTAGTATGCCTTAGGTGAATTAAAATCTTTACCTTCTATACCAGAGAAGAGATATGCATCTACTCAGTAAAAAGAATTAAAAGATGATCAACACCTTGCCACCTCTATGTCGTATGTTTAGTAGACTTGTTCACATACACTAGGGTTGCATGTAATGGTCTTTGTTTTTGCATCATGTCATCCTTCTATTGCATCTCCTGTGCATTCCTTTTTTTATGCATCATATTCATGCATATAGGATCGAAGGAAGGAACACCACCATTGGGGTACGTGGTCGTGAAGCAGGAGAATCCTCAGGAGCCGCCGCTCGGAGAAGGCGAATAAGTCCCTGAGTAGATTCGGTGTGCCCAAGTAGTCCTACTAACTTCATTAAGGCAAGCCCCGGAGCATTCTAAGCCTCCTACCCTCTCTTTTATAAGTGCACTCAAGTCTATCTTTTATGTATTGTGCATTAAGTTATAGGAGTTGGATGAAACCGTTGCTGCATGACTTACCTTGTCCACCAGATATCTATACATGTACCCTTACTAGCATGTGTAGGTCATTGTATGTTTAGCCATGCTTAGACCGGTAGAAGTTGGGTGATTCCTGTCATCCGCAAGATATAGGGTGACTACTTATACTACTCTGACACGGTTGGCTATATTTGTTATCGTGAATCATGTGATGATGAATAAATCGAGACCGAGCGGGATCTGGTGATTGAGAGGCAGCAGGACATGGAGGTCTTGTGTGCATGTTTTATCCTGCCTGTGTCAGTTAAGGACCATACCATTGTTGGACCTCGTTCGAGATTGAACGTACCTTCACATAACGGCCGGATAACTCGTTCCGACTATGAAGCCGAGAACCTTGGAGGCGGGCTAGGAGGTTGAGCCTAGGCTAGCACATTGCAAGGGACAGGGATTGATTGTGGGTAGGCATGGCCTAAGCGACCTGGCTTCCGACTGCCCCCTGACTGTGCAGCTCGGCTCAAGCCCACGAATTGTTCCCGAATCTAAACAAAAGGTCATCCAACGCGACCCCGGCGGCGAAAGTACGGGTGTGTGATATAGGCTTTACCCAGCTGGATGTAATCGTTCGAATCGCCATCTCTCCTGGATAGTGAGAAACTTGAAAGAGCTTCCAGCATCGTAGTAACACTTGATGGAACGTGATGGTTATGTTGATTATTCTGATAAACTGGATATGGTTACTATTGTGATGCTTATTAATCAAGTGATTGCTATAGAATAGATCCAAGCTTAGCTTTAATTAGCTTCACTAAATCTGATGTAAAAATATTGAAAGTAAGGACATATGTTAGTAACGCTCTTTTGCAAAGTTATGCTATCCAACCAGCTCCACCAAATAAGCCTTGCATATCCTTGAGAGTCTTTTTACTTCTCTCCTATCGGATAAGTCTAGCTGAGTACATCCTCATACTTAGGGTTTATTCCCACATGTTGCAGGTGACGTAGCTTATCTTGGGTTTCGTAAGATCTGCTTCATTCCAGCTATGGATGCGGATTAAAGCTGTTGGGCGCAGCTACTACTATCTAAGCTTTACCCCTTTGCTTTTGTTGGAATTGATCATTACCAACTGGCATGTATTTGAACTAAGTGGTGTATGTTGATTTCAAAACTATGTTGCTTCGACTACTAAATTTGAACTCGGTGTTGTAATAATTCTATTTGAACTCCGATGTATGTTGAACTATCTACGAACTTTATGTAACATGTGATGTGTGTTTGCTGAATCATGTACGATATTGGTTGTATATGGCTTATTTGAGATCCTTCGCGATACTAGACGGACTATTAGATTTATATGTGCTCAAGTGCAAGAGAGCGATTGTCTCGGTAGCTGCCATTGTACTTGTGCTCTTATAAATTGGACGGTTCTGTGATACCCTTTCCCTAAAAAATTTTCTCGATCACTCAAAACCCCCCTCGATCCCTCAAACAAAGGGGACAAGCAACAATTTTTTCTCAATCCCTTTCGCTCTTCCCTTCTCACTGACATCTCAGACCCATCTCAATGCATCGCGCCATGTCGTGCAAGTGAGCCGCGCCAGGGGCTTCGGCGAGCGAGCCACGCAGGTGCCGCTGAAGTGAGCCTTATAGGCACCGCCGCGCAGGCCATGCCAGGGGCTTCTGCGAGCAAGTAGCACAGTGGCTGCTATGCCGGCCAGCCCATCCGCCATCGGTGGAGAAGGGGCGGGCGTCGGCAGTGGGTGTGGCCTACTCCAAGCGACATCAACAATTTGGCGGATGGCGACATCTATAGGAGAAGAGAGAGGCACAGGAGAAGAGAGAGTCACGGGAGAAAACAGAAAAAAGAACAATCCTTTACTTATTGACTCTTGTGATAATGCTTGTTTTGGAAAAAAGAGATTTAGATTTGAAAAATCGTGGCTGAAACAGGATTCCTTTGGTAAGATGGTTGAGATAGCCTGGGCAAAGCCTTGTAAAGATAGGAAAAGCATAGACATTTGGCAGTTTAGAGTGAGAACTTTTAGGAGGATGATTAGAGGATGGGCTGCTAATCAAGTGGCTGAGTTGAATAAAACTAAAATGTTACTCTCCAGTGAGTATAGTAAGCTGGAGGAGTTAGTTGAGGTTAGAAATCTTTCTGACACATAATTAGTTAGGTTTAGGTTCTTGGGAGAAGAACTAGAGAAGATCTGGAGACTGGAAGAGATTAAAATTAGACATAGATCAAGAGACAGGGACATTTTAGAGGGTGATAGCAGTACTGCATACTTTTAACTTTTTAAGCAGTAGCTAATCAGAGGAGTAGGAAGAAGAAGATAGAGTTCTTGGATGGCCCTAATGGTCATGTTTATGATCAAAAAGGTATGTTGGAAATTGCTTTGAACTTCTACAAGAATCTTTTTGCTGAAGAACCAAGTCCAGGGGTTAAGCTAGGGGAGAATTTTTGGAAGGAGTCTGATAAGGTTAAGGTTGAAGAGAACCTGATGCTCGCTGCTCCTTTTAGTCTAGAAAAGATTAGAGAAGCCATTTTTGGTTGTTATCTAGAGGGGCTCCTAGGCCTGATGGCCTTCCTTTCTTATTTTATCAGAGGTTTTGGAAGATTGTTAGTAGGGATATTGTGCATTTGTTTGAGGATTTCTATAAGGGTGATCTAGATCTTTATAGGTTGAATTTTGCTTTAGTAACTTTGGTGCCTAAGGTGGATGATGCTAGACAGATGAAGCAGTTTAGACCCATTAGTTTACTTAATTGCAGTTTTAAGGTTTTCTCCAAGTTGCTTACTAATAGGCTGGGTAAAGTGTCCCAAAGGATGGTGGCCTCTAATCAAAGTGCTTTCATGAAGGGTACGTATATTTTAGAAAGTGTGGTTATTGCTCATGAAGTAGTTCATAGTCTGCATAAGTATAAAGAAGAGGGGGTAATTTTGAAACTAGATTATGAAAAAGTCTATGATAGGGTTAGCAGGAAGTTTCATTTTGAACTACTAGCTTCTCAAGGTTTTTCAGGAAAGTTGATGAATTGGATCCAAAAGTGAGTTGTGGGGGGTTCTGTGAGCATCATGGTTGATGGAGAGGATAGGTCCTACTTTAAAACAGGGAAAGGTTTAAGGCAAGGAGACCCTATCTCTCCTCTTTTGTTTAATTTGGCTGGCGATGTGTTAACTAGAATGCTGGATACAACCGCTAGTTCTAGTTTAGTTAGAGGTCTACTGCATGATTTTAGAGAACGAGGCATCTATCTTATCTCTACAATATGCAGACAACACTATTTTATTCTCTAGTGCTAAGATTCCCCATCTTGTGAACCTGAAAATAATTCTTCTTTGGTTTGACCAAGTTTCGGGCATGAGGGTGAACTTCCACAAGAGTGAGTGTCCCTATGAATTTAGAGGATGAGTTTATACATGAGGTATCCCATATCTTTTTAACTGTCCTATAGGGTCTTTTCCTATCAAGTATCATGGGGTGCCTTTGCATTTTGCTAAACTTTCTAGGGATGATATCCATCTGTTAGTTGACAAGCTTTGTAAGAGAACTAGAAGAATACCCCGCACATTGCTGCGAGGATCGCAATTGATTTGAAATGAAATTAGACTACTTATATTTATAGTTATACGAAGGAAACTATCATAAATTAATGTTAATGAATGATTTGAACTAAATGCAGGTTAGTGAATGATGAGGCTTGCTAACGCATATAGCTTGAACGAAGAGATACCTACCATAATCACATGTGTTAGTTGGATGTAATTGCATGTGCTAGTGGGTTGTTGATGTGGATAGCTTGCATGTTGGGAGAGAGCCTCTAGTGGGGTTTGAATATATATATATATATATATATATATATATATATATATATATATATATATATATATATATATAGCAGGTTGGAGAGGTAAGCTGCTAGAGCTATGCTTATTAAGACTTGTTTGGCTAGCATACCCATTTATATTCTTTCCTTTCTTAAGTTTCCAAAATAGGCTATTAAACTTTTGAACTCCCAGATGGCTAACTGTCTTTGGAATGACTGATGGGAACAACAAGTATCACTTAGCCAATTGGGAGTCTGTCTCTATGTGTAAAGAGTTTGGAGGTTTAGGTATCCCTAATTTGAGGGATTTAAATGTTTGTCTTCTTGCTTCCTGGCTTAAAAGATATATCAGTGATAAGAATAATCTTTGGAGAGAGTTATTAGACTTTAAGTATAACACTAGGAGTAAGAACATTTTCCAATCCAAGACTAGTGGTGCTTCTAATTTCTTCAAAGGTTTTATGTGGGTAGCCCAAGCTGCCAGGATGGGTTATATGTGGAGGATTGGTGACGGTAGAAAAAATCGTTTATGGGAGGATAACTGGTTGGGCTCTTCTAGCATATCCATTCAATATTTTAAGCTTTATAGGATTGTAAATGAACAAAATGTGTATGTAGCTGAGATTGGGATGGTTCTAGTCTCAAATGTACTTTTAGGAGAACTTTTGATGATACTTTGGAATACTTTGGTTGGAAGTATGTGAAAGGATCTAAATGTCTAGAGGGGGGTGAATAGCCTATACAAATTTCTTTCAAAACACTAGAGCAAACTAGTTAGATAATAAGACAGCGCTTAAGCAATTTGCTCTAGCTCTACTTCATCACAAGCAAGCCTCCTACACAATACTAGTAGCTATGATCTCTAAGGTTGTTGTCACACAAACAAGCACACTAGCAACTACAACTACCACACCTAGCAAGAGCTAACTAAGAAAGGTAATTACAATTAGAACTAGCTCTATGCTACACTAGGCTAGACAAGCAACTACCACTCAACAAGATATGAATGTAAGAACAAGAGAGTGACAGAAATGCAAACCGAACCAGGCAAGAGACAATTGAATATCAATTCAACACCAATATTTATCCCTATGGTTCGGTTGCTTGTCGACAACCTACATCCACGTTGTGGCGAGTCACTAACTAGGTGGCTCATGCACTAATAGACATCACACGCCTAGCCCACACTTGGGCGCCGTAAGAACCACACTAGAGAGCACTCCACAAGCCATAATTTCACTAGAGTAGCTTTTTGCGAATCGCCCGTGGGGACTAAGCTCAAAAACCCCTCACAATGCCTTGATAGGAGCCGGCAACAATCACCAAAGCCGCTCAACGATCCACCGCTGCTCCAAGCCGTCTAGGTGGCGGCAACTACCAAGAGTAACAAGAAATCCCACAGCGAACATGATCAATAGTGCCACTAGATGCCTCAACTCAATGCAAATGCACTAGAAATCGCTCCCAACTCACCTGGATGATCAACACATGAAAGAGATGAGTGGGAGATGCTTGGTTATGCTCACAAGGTTGTTTCGGACGTTGGGGAGCCAAGAGAGGTCAGCCAAAGCTGACCAAGCCACTTACAAGCCATCCAACTAGCCGTTGCTGTCCAGTCAACCGTTGGATCGCCGCTGTTGGGACCGTCGGACCGTCCGACGATTAGGTCCGACCGGTTCTATGTCTGCCACATGTCCCACGCCTTCGAAGTCGACCGTTGGTGCCTCCAACGGCTCTCTACCGCATCCGAGCCACCAGGGTCCGACGCTCATCGGACCAATGCGCTCGCTCAGTCCGAGGCCATCCAGAGAGGTTCCAGACCTGACTTTTGAGTCGGACAGTGGTCTGACGCTGGCCGTCGGACTGTCCTCCATGGTCCGACGCCCTTGCGCCGACGAGGCCTTCACTGTTGGGCACCGTCGGACCGTGTGAACAGTGATACCATTCGGTCCGACGGTGTCACTCCACTGAGTCCGTCGCCCGCACGCGCTCTCTGTCTCTCTGCGCAGTTAGGGTCGACCGTCGGACCCTGAGTCTGATTGGTCTGACGCCCTCATTTCCATGGTCCAACGCCTACAGAGATGGTTCTTTTGATCCAAACCCTCAACCCTTGTGCAAATGTGCAAGCTCCAAGTTGTACCATCACTTCTGTACGTGAGTTAGTATTTTCCAAAATGGGTTATGTTAGCTCACTAGGTCCTAATGCATATGCAAGGAGTTAGTTCACCTAGTGGCACTTAGATAACCGCATTTCACTTCGAGTTTTCCCTCTTTATAGTACGTCTATCTATCCTAAACCCAATCACGCACTCCATTGCGTCTTGACCGGCAAAACAAAATCCCTAGCTTATACCTTTGCCTTGAGTCCATAGGGTTTTGTTTTTCTCTTTTTTCTTTTCCAAAGTTGGAGCACTTGATCATCACATGTGGCCATCTCCATCACCTTGAGTGCCATCTTGCTCCACCTTGGATGTGAGCCAACCTTTCTCAATCACAACACTAGACTAGAAGGTTAGTCCACTTTGTTGTCTCTAACCAAAACCAAACATAGGGCTTTCTGTATGTCTATTAGCTTCTACAATTGTGTTTAAGGATGAAGAGGATGCTATGATTTGGCAGTTCTCTTCTAATGGCATTTATTCCACTCAATCTCTTTAAAAAATTATTAATTTTAGGGGGGTGCAACCTGTGTTGGTCTCCGTTGTCTGGACAACTAAAGTTCCTCCTAGAGTTCATTACTTTCTTTGGTTGCTGTAAAAAAACAAGGTCTTTATTAGGGATAGCTTGAGTAAAAGGAGGAAATTGGGGGATGTCTCTTGCCTCTTCTGCTGTGAGGAAGAATCAGTTTTACATCTATTTTTTGAGTGTGCAGTTGCTGCTCAGCTTTGGTGTGTGCTATTTGATATTTTCCATGTCCAGTTAGGCTATTCCTTTGATTCCATTGGTCAATTTTGGCTAAGTGATAAGAAAAATGGTGTTCTGAATATTGTTACATCAGCTGCTCTTTGGAGCTTGTGGAAACTAAGAAATGAAATGTGTTTTCAGAATGTTGGCTTGAAGGGGATGGAGATCCTATTGAAAAAATAGCGGGTTTGGTGCAGAATTGGCTACTTCTGTGCCTAGAGAACAAAAAGGAAACGTTGTCAACGATCATATCGGAGCTCAGGAGGAGAGTTTCTATGGTTCTGTGGCTTCCACCCTAAAGAGCGATGCTGGTCTGGACGTCTGCCTGGAGAATCATCAAGTGTTGGACAAGGTCAAAGTCTACCTCGAGTTGAAGCCGGAGCTGATCGTCTCAGCTGAAGCCTTACCAAGTTGGGGTACTTGTAGTCTGGCATGATGTTAAGTTGTTCTAGTGAAGATGTTTTGGGCGTGGTTGAGCAGATGTTCTAAGAGTTTTTGTTCTCTTGGTTGGAGCTTTCTGGTCTCGGGTGGTATGCCACCCTTGGCGCTGTATTGAGCATCTACTATCTTTTAATTCAATTGAAAGACGGGGGCAAGACCCTAGAACTCTAAAAAACAGAAAAGAGAAAGGATGGGAGAAAAATAGAGAACAAATATTGTCACTGGCGTATGGGCCCCACGTGTCAGGGGAGATTGAAGGGAAGATCTTTCTCTCAATCTGCTGTAACACATCTCCCTTAAAACTTAAAAAGTTGTTTTCTCAACCCCTTATAACAGATTTTAAAGGAAAGAGAAAAGAGAATCTGGTGAAGATGCTCTAATGTTCACTATCAAAATGGTGGAGTTCTCCTAGAGTTTTTAAGTAGTAATAAAATATTACCACCAGTCGTAACATATGAGAATCCTCACTAGAAGGCATTTGGTAAGAAAATTTTATTTATACTAAATGTTGAATGCTAAAACACTGGAGAACTCCACATCTCTAGGAAAAGGTGTAGATTCTGGTTGTGGTTTTTCCTAATTGAGATCGAGATGATTAATAAGTTGCAAATAAAATACTCTAATGACGTTATATCGTCCGGCAGCCATGGCCGTTTTTCCCAAGTAGCTTGGCGAGGCATCTGCATCCGCATCTGCCGCCACAGAGCAGCCACGGCGGCGCTTACATAGAGTCGTCGCCAGATCCTCCGGCAACCTCTTGTCACGTGGCTTTGGGACATTCATGAAGCCGTTCACAAATCGTTGAAAGCTAGCTTCGCTTCGTGTTTTATAACCGCGTTCAAGGTAATTATTAAACCGCTCGCTACATACACGTCGTTAATAATCGACGTTAAATACCGCCTAGTTTCAAAAAAAATCGACGTTATCTCGTGTGCCTAGCATATGTACGTACTAATGTACTATGTATGATGATGATACTGATGTGTTGTTTCTTTTCTCTTTTTATTTCCCATTTCGCAGACTCTGTACGTTTTGGCTATTATTTTTCTTCGTACTTGTTTATACAGTGCGTCGTCACTAAAAAATGACATGGGACGAAGCCCTGGCGGCAGTTATGGTTGCGGGTGTGTATCTTCCCTCTTCATTGTGATTGCATTTGCCTATTGGGCAGGATGTGCAGCGAGAGTGGAATGCGCAGAGCACTAAGGGTGGAAAGATCTACCAATACTACCCTAGTACCCTTGTTCTCGTTCATCGGATGGGATGTGTAATAATCAGGAGACCCGAGTTTTGTATTCGGCCCTGTTCGCTTGAACTTATCAGCCGGCTTAAATCCAGAATCTACAGTGTTTTTCTCTCACAACAAAACAACCACAACCAACTTATTCACTGGCTTATATATCAGCCGAACACTCCCTTCGTTTCTTGCATTGTGGCCCTACCACTATCAATGCAGTGGCCATATTTACTTCTACTAGTTCTAGCAGTGAGTTTCATTCTATAAAGAAAAATAATTAGTTCCTCTTTTTTATTATACACAAATTAATATAATATCGAGATTGACTTATGCATGGGCATGGCCTCTCTGCTGGTGACCATGAATCAACAGATCGTGTCGTCGTTTGTATAGCAAGCTGGTTAGTGGACATGTGACTTGTGTCGACATTCATAATTCTCTCTTCTTCTAGGTTCTTGTTGAACTCATATTGTTCCCTTTGTAACTCAAGTTTTTCTTTGTCCAGTCTGATCGCACGCAAGGCTCTCTGATGAACCGTTGGTCTGGTATACTGCACGATGTGAACCTCTTTGCTGGTTGTCTTTCCAAGATTGAGCGCAGAAATCAAAGTGGAGTGACTATCGATGACAAGGTTTGACGACACACCTTTCTCTTTCCAATTGTATATATTATTTGGATGCATCTCATACATTCACTTTCCACTATGTAGCAAGCAGATGCATTGAAAATGTTTATTAAAGAAGACAGGCAGCATAGGCAATTTCCATACATGCATCGCTGGAAATTATTGAAAAACCAAGCTAAGTGGGCAGATAGGCACAAGCAGATGGAATCCCAGAAGACAATCAGTAAAAAGCAGAAGGTTGTAGCCAATTCAAGTCCTGCATCGGCTCCTCCTTTGCTGCCCGCTGCTACTGTTGATGAGAATCAGCATTCAAATAGTGCACTTCAGAGACCTCTAGGGCAGAAGAAGGAGAAGCAGAAATTACGGCAACATTCTAGCATCGAAGCATTGGATTATCTTTTGGCAAAAAAGAAAGAAGCCGATGCAGAGAAGGAGTTGAAGAAAGAGGAGCGGTGCAAGAAAGCCTTTGCATTGCAGAAAGAAAAGATCAGACTGGACAAAGAAAAACTTGAGTTACAAAGGGAACAATATGAGTTCAACAAGAACCTAGAAGAAGAGAGAATTATGAATGTCGACACAAGTCACATGTCCACTAACCAGCTTGCTATACAAACGACGACACGATCTGTTGATTCATGGTCACCAGCAGAGAGGCCATGCCCATGCATAAGTCAATCTCGATATTATATTAATTTGTGTATAATAAAAAAGAGGAACTAATTATTTTTCTTTATAGAATGAAACTCACTGCTAGAACTAGTAGAAGTAAATATGGCCACTGCATTGATAGTGGTAGGGCCACAATGCAAAGAAACGAAGGGAGTGTTCGGCTGATATATAAGCCAGTGAATAAGTTGGTTGTGGTTGTTTTGTTGTGAGAGAAAAACACTGTAGATTCTGGATTTAAGCCGGCTGATAAGTTCAAGCGAACAGGGCCGAATACAAAACTCGGGTCTCCTGATTATTACACATCCCATCCGATGAACGAGAACAAGGGTACTAGGGTAGTATTGGTAGATCTTTCCACCCTTAGTGCTCTGCGCATTCCACTCTCGCTGCACATCCTGCCCAATAGGCAAATGCAATCACAATGAAGAGGGGAAGATACACACCCGCAACCATAACTGCCGCCAGGGCTTCGTCCCATGTCATTTTTTAGTGACGACGCACTGTATAAACAAGTACGAAGAAAAATAATAGCCAAAACGTACAGAGTCTGCGAAATGGGAAATAAAAAGAGAAAAGAAACAACACATCAGTATCATCATCATACATAGTACATTAGTACGTACATATGCTAGGCACACGAGATAACGTCGATTTTTTTTGAAACTAGGCGGTATTTAACGTCGATTATTAACGACGTGTATGTAGCGAGCGGTTTAATAATTACCTTGAACGCGGTTATAAAACACGAAGCGAAGCTAGCTTTCAACGATTTGTGAACGGCTTCATGAATGTCCAAAGCCACGTGACAAGAGGTTGCCGGAGGATCTGGCGACGACTCTATGTAAGCGCCGCCGTGGCTGCTCTGTGGCGGCAGATGCGGATGCAGATGCCTCGCCAAGCTACTTGGGAAAAAACGGCCATGGCTGCCGGACGATATAACGTCATTAGAGTATTTTATTTGCAACTTATTAATCATCTCGATCTCAATTAGGAAAAACCACAACCAGAATCTACACCTTTTCCTAGAGATGTGGAGTTCTCCAGTGTTTTAGCATTCAACATTTAGTATAAATAAAATTTTCTTACCAAATGCCTTCTAGTGAGGATTCTCATATGTTACGACTGGTGGTAATATTTTATTACTACTTAAAAACTCTAGGAGAACTCCACCATTTTGATAGTGAACATTAGAGCATCTTCACCAGATTCTCTTTTCTCTTTCCTTTAAAATCTGTTATAAGGGGTTGAGAAAACAACTTTTTAAGTTTTAAGGGAGATGTGTTACAGCAGATTGAGAGAAAGATCTTCCCTTCAATCTCCCCTGACACGTGGGGCCCATACGCCAGTGACAATATTTGTTCTCTATTTTTCTCCCATCCTTTCTCTTTTCTGTTTTTTAGAGTTCTAGGGTCTTGCCCCCGTCTTTCAATTGAATTAAAAGATAGTAGATGCTCAATACAGCGCCAAGGGTGGCATACCACCCGAGACCAGAAAGCTCCAACCAAGAGAACAAAAACTCTTAGAACATCTGCTCAACCACGCCCAAAACATCTTCACTAGAACAACTTAACATCATGCCAGACTACAAGTACCCCAACTTGGTAAGGCTTCAGCTGAGACGATCAGCTCCGGCTTCAACTCGAGGTAGACTTTGACCTTGTCCAACACTTGATGATTCTCCAGGCAGACGTCCAGACCAGCATCGCTCTTTAGGGTGGAAGCCACAGAACCATAGAAACTCTCCTCCTGAGCTCCGATATGATCGTTGACAACGTTTCCTTTTTGTTCTCTAGGCACAGAAGTAGCCAATTCTGCACCAAACCCGCTATTTTTTCAATAGGATCTCCATCCCCTTCAAGCCAACATTCTGAAAACACATTTCATTTCTTAGTTTCCACAAGCTCCAAAGAGCAGCTGATGTAACAATATTCAGAACACCATTTTTCTTATCACTTAGCCAAAATTGACCAATGGAATCAAAGGAATAGCCTAACTGGACATGGAAAATATCAAATAGCACACACCAAAGCTGAGCAGCAACTGCACACTCAAAAAATAGATGTAAAACTGATTCTTCCTCACAGCAGAAGAGGCAAGAGACATCCCCCAATTTCCTCCTTTTACTCAAGCTATCCCTAATAAAGACCTTGTTTTTTTTACAGCAACCAAAGAAAGTAATGAACTCTAGGAGGAACTTTAGTTGTCCAGACAACGGAGACCAACACAGGTTGCACCCCCCTAAAATTAATAATTTTTTAAAGAGATTGAGTGGAATAAATGCCATTAGAAGAGAACTGCCAAATCATAGCATCCTCTTCATCCTTAAACACAATTGTAGAAGCTAATAGACATACAGAAAGCCCTATGTTTGGTTTTGGTTAGAGACAACAAAGTGGACTAACCTTCTAGTCTAGTGTTGTGATTGAGAAAGGTTGGCTCACATCCAAGGTGGAGCAAGATGGCACTCAAGGTGATGGAGATGGCCACATGTGATGATCAAGTGCTCCAACTTTGGAAAAGAAAAAAGAGAAAAACAAAACCCTATGGACTCAAGGCAAAGGTATAAGCTAGGGATTTTGTTTTGCCGGTCAAGACGCAATGGAGTGCGTGATTGGGTTTAGGATAGATAGACGTACTATAAAGAGGGAAAACTCGAAGTGAAATGCGGTTATCTAAGTGCCACTAGGTGAACTAACTCCTTGCATATGCATTAGGACCTAGTGAGCTAACATAACCCATTTTGGAAAATACTAACTCACGTACAGAAGTGATGGTACAACTTGGAGCTTGCACATTTGCACAAGGGTTGAGGGTTTGGATCAAAAGAACCATCTCTGTAGGCGTTGGACCATGGAAATGAGGGCGTCAGACCAATCAGACTCAGGGTCCGACGGTCGACCCTAACTGCGCAGAGAGACAGAGAGCGCGTGCGGGCGACGGACTCAGTGGAGTGACACCGTCGGACCGAATGGTATCACTGTTCACACGGTCCGACGGTGCCCCAACAGTGAAGGCCTCGTCGGCGCAAGGGCGTCGGACCATGGAGGACAGTCCGACGGCCAGCGTCAGACCACTGTCCGACTCAAAAGTCAGGTCTGGAACCTCTCTGGATGGCCTCGGACTGAGCGAGCGCATTGGTCCGATGAGCGTCGGACCCTGGTGGCTCGGATGCGGTAGAGAGCCGTTGGAGGCACCAACGGTCGACTTCGAAGGCGTGGGACATGTGGCAGACATAGAACCGGTCGGACCTAATCGTCGGACGGTCCGACGGTCCCAACAGCGGCGATCCAACGGTTGACTGGACAGCAACGGCTAGTTGGATGGCTTGTAAGTGGCTTGGTCAGCTTTGGCTGACCTCTCTTGGCTCCCCAACGTCCGAAACAACCTTGTGAGCATAACCAAGCATCTCCCACTCATCTCTTTCATGTGTTGATCATCCAGGTGAGTTGGGAGCGATTTCTAGTGCATTTGCATTGAGTTGAGGCATCTAGTGGCACTATTGATCATGTTCGCTGTGGGATTTCTTGTTACTCTTGGTAGTTGCCGCCACCTAGACGGCTTGGAGCAGCGGTGGATCGTTGAGCGGCTTTGGTGATTGTTGCCGGCTCCTATCAAGGCATTGTGAGGGGTTTTGAGCTTAGTCCCCACGGGCGATTCGCAAAAAGCTACTCTAGTGAAATTATGGCTTGTGGAGTGCTCTCTAGTGTGGTTCTTACGGCGCCCAAGTGTGGGCTAGGCGTGTGATGTCTATTAGTGCATGAGCCACCTAGTTAGTGACTCGCCACAACGTGGATGTAGGTTGTCGACAAGCAACCGAACCATAGGGATAAATATTGGTGTTGAATTGATATTCAATTGTCTCTTGCCTGGTTCGGTTTGCATTTCTGTCACTCTCTTGTTCTTACATTCATATCTTGTTGAGTGGTAGTTGCTTGTCTAGCCTAGTGTAGCATAGAGCTAGTTCTAATTGTAATTACCTTTCTTAGTTAGCTCTTGCTAGGTGTGGTAGTTGTAGTTGCTAGTGTGCTTGTTTGTGTGACAACAACCTTAGAGATCATAGCTACTAGTATTGTGTAGGAGGCTTGCTTGTGATGAAGTAGAGCTAGAGCAAATTGCTTAAGCGCTGTCTTATTATCTAACTAGTTTGCTCTAGTGTTTTGAAAGAAATTTGTATAGGCTATTCACCCCCCCTCTAGACATTTAGATCCTTTCACATACTTCCAACCAAAGTATTCCAAAGTATCATCAAAAGTTCTCCTAAAAGTACATTTGAGACTAGAACCATCCCAATCTCAGCTACATACACATTTTGTTCATTTACAATCCTATAAAGCTTAAAATATTGAATGGATATGCTAGAAGAGCCCAACCAGTTATCCTCCCATAAACGATTTTTTCTACCGTCACCAATCCTCCACATATAACCCATCCTGGCAGCTTGGGCTACCCACATAAAACCTTTGAAGAAATTAGAAGCACCACTAGTCTTGGATTGGAAAATGTTCTTACTCCTAGTGTTATACTTAAAGTCTAATAACTCTCTCCAAAGATTATTCTTATCACTGATATATCTTTTAAGCCAGGAAGCAAGAAGACAAACATTTAAATCCCTCAAATTAGGGATACCTAAACCTCCAAACTCTTTACACATAGAGACAGACTCCCAATTGGCTAAGTGATACTTGTTGTTCCCATCAGTCATTCCAAAGACAGTTAGCCATCTGGGAGTTCAAAAGTTTAATAGCCTATTTTGGAAACTTAAGAAAGGAAAGAATATAAATGGGTATGCTAGCCAAACAAGTCTTAATAAGCATAGCTCTAGCAGCTTACCTCTCCAACCTGCTATATATATATATATATATATATATATATATATATATATATATATATATATATATATATTCAAACCCCACTAGAGGCTCTCTCCCAACATGCAAGCTATCCACATCAACAACCCACTAGCACATGCAATTACATCCAACTAACACATGTGATTATGGTAGGTATCTCTTCGTTCAAGCTATATGCGTTAGCAAGCCTCATCATTCACTAACCTGCATTTAGTTCAAATCATTCATTAACATTAATTTATGATAGTTTCCTTCGTATAACTATAAATATAAGTAGTCTAATTTCATTTCAAATCAATTGCGATCCTCGCAGCAATGTGCGGGGTATTCTTCTAGTTCTCTTACAAAGCTTGTCAACTAACAGATGGATATCATCCCTAGAAAGTTTAGCAAAATGCAAAGGCACCCCATGATACTTGATAGGAAAAGACCCTATAGGACAGTTAAAAAGATATGGGATACCTCATGTATAAACTCATCCTCTAAATTCATAGGGACACTCACTCTTGTGGAAGTTCACCCTCATGCCCGAAACTTGGTCAAACCAAAGAAGAATTATTTTCAGGTTCACAAGATGGGGAATCTTAGCACTAGAGAATAAAATAGTGTTGTCTGCATATTGTAGAGATAAGATAGATGCCTCGTTCTCTAAAATCATGCAGTAGACCTCTAACTAAACTAGAACTAGCGGTTGTATCCAGCATTCTAGTTAACACATCGCCAGCCAAATTAAACAAAAGAGGAGAGATAGGGTCTCCTTGCCTTAAACCTTTCCCTGTTTTAAAGTAGGACCTATCCTCTCCATCAACCATGATGCTCACAGAACCCCCCACAACTCACTTTTGGATCCAATTCATCAACTTTCCTGAAAAACCTTGAGAAGCTAGTAGTTCAAAATGAAACTTCCTGCTAACCCTATCATAGACTTTTTCATAATCTAGTTTCAAAATTACCCCCTCTTCTTTATACTTATGCAGACTATGAACTACTTCATGAGCAATAACCACACTTTCTAAAATATACGTACCCTTCATGAAAGCACTTTGATTAGAAAGTGTGGTTATTGCTCATGAAGTAGTTCATAGTCTGCATAAGTATAAAGAAGAGGGGGTAATTTTGAAACTAGATTATGAAAAAGTCTATGATAGGGTTAGCAGGAAGTTTCATTTTGAACTACTAGCTTCTCAAGGTTTTTCAGGAAAGTTGATGAATTGGATCCAAAAGTGAGTTGTGGGGGGTTCTGTGAGCATCATGGTTGATGGAGAGGATAGGTCCTACTTTAAAACAGGGAAAGGTTTAAGGCAAGGAGACCCTATCTCTCCTCTTTTGTTTAATTTGGCTGGCGATGTGTTAACTAGAATGCTGGATACAACCGCTAGTTCTAGTTTAGTTAGAGGTCTACTGCATGATTTTAGAGAACGAGGCATCTATCTTATCTCTACAATATGCAGACAACACTATTTTATTCTCTAGTGCTAAGATTCCCCATCTTGTGAACCTGAAAATAATTCTTCTTTGGTTTGACCAAGTTTCGGGCATGAGGGTGAACTTCCACAAGAGTGAGTGTCCCTATGAATTTAGAGGATGAGTTTATACATGAGGTATCCCATATCTTTTTAACTGTCCTATAGGGTCTTTTCCTATCAAGTATCATGGGGGTGCCTTTGCATTTTGCTAAACTTTCTAGGGATGATATCCATCTGTTAGTTGACAAGCTTTGTAAGAGAACTAGAAGAATACCCCGCACATTGCTGCGAGGATCGCAATTGATTTGAAATGAAATTAGACTACTTATATTTATAGTTATACGAAGGAAACTATCATAAATTAATGTTAATGAATGATTTGAACTAAATGCAGGTTAGTGAATGATGAGGCTTGCTAACGCATATAGCTTGAACGAAGAGATACCTACCATAATCACATGTGTTAGTTGGATGTAATTGCATGTGCTAGTGGGTTGTTGATGTGGATAGCTTGCATGTTGGGAGAGAGCCTCTAGTGGGGTTTGAATATATATATATATATATATATATATATATATATATATATATATATATATATATATATAGCAGGTTGGAGAGGTAAGCTGCTAGAGCTATGCTTATTAAGACTTGTTTGGCTAGCATACCCATTTATATTCTTTCCTTTCTTAAGTTTCCAAAATAGGCTATTAAACTTTTGAACTCCCAGATGGCTAACTGTCTTTGGAATGACTGATGGGAACAACAAGTATCACTTAGCCAATTGGGAGTCTGTCTCTATGTGTAAAGAGTTTGGAGGTTTAGGTATCCCTAATTTGAGGGATTTAAATGTTTGTCTTCTTGCTTCCTGGCTTAAAAGATATATCAGTGATAAGAATAATCTTTGGAGAGAGTTATTAGACTTTAAGTATAACACTAGGAGTAAGAACATTTTCCAATCCAAGACTAGTGGTGCTTCTAATTTCTTCAAAGGGTTTTATGTGGGTAGCCCAAGCTGCCAGGATGGGTTATATGTGGAGGATTGGTGACGGTAGAAAAAATCGTTTATGGGAGGATAACTGGTTGGGCTCTTCTAGCATATCCATTCAATATTTTAAGCTTTATAGGATTGTAAATGAACAAAATGTGTATGTAGCTGAGATTGGGATGGTTCTAGTCTCAAATGTACTTTTAGGAGAACTTTTGATGATACTTTGGAATACTTTGGTTGGAAGTATGTGAAAGGATCTAAATGTCTAGAGGGGGGTGAATAGCCTATACAAATTTCTTTCAAAACACTAGAGCAAACTAGTTAGATAATAAGACAGCGCTTAAGCAATTTGCTCTAGCTCTACTTCATCACAAGCAAGCCTCCTACACAATACTAGTAGCTATGATCTCTAAGGTTGTTGTCACACAAACAAGCACACTAGCAACTACAACTACCACACCTAGCAAGAGCTAACTAAGAAAGGTAATTACAATTAGAACTAGCTCTATGCTACACTAGGCTAGACAAGCAACTACCACTAACAAGATATGAATGTAAGAACAAGAGAGTGACAGAAATGCAAACCGAACCAGGCAAGAGACAATTGAATATCAATTCAACACCAATATTTATCCCTATGGTTCGGTTGCTTGTCGACAACCTACATCCACGTTGTGGCGAGTCACTAACTAGGTGGCTCATGCACTAATAGACATCACACGCCTAGCCCACACTTGGGCGCCGTAAGAACCACACTAGAGAGCACTCCACAAGCCATAATTTCACTAGAGTAGCTTTTTGCGAATCGCCCGTGGGGACTAAGCTCAAAAACCCCTCACAATGCCTTGATAGGAGCCGGCAACAATCACCAAAGCCGCTCAACGATCCACCGCTGCTCCAAGCCGTCTAGGTGGCGGCAACTACCAAGAGTAACAAGAAATCCCACAGCGAACATGATCAATAGTGCCACTAGATGCCTCAACTCAATGCAAATGCACTAGAAATCGCTCCCAACTCACCTGGATGATCAACACATGAAAGAGATGAGTGGGAGATGCTTGGTTATGCTCACAAGGTTGTTTCGGACGTTGGGGAGCCAAGG
>JAHUYU010002393.1:0-35160 GCA_030439765.1 Tripidium arundinaceum
GTTGTGATGAGAATTATATATATCTTCCTTGGTAATTTTATAGTGACTGATATCTTTTTTGATATAGGTATCCTGCTGACTTGTTCACTAGAGCCAAAATTGAGTCGATCTTGGATTGGCATCACACAAATTTGCGTCGTGGTGCAGGTGAGATCCAACGTTACTCATGGTTGGTTCCTCTAGGATATTGTGGCGAAATCATTGGCCGTGTAGATTGCTTGGTTTGCATTCAATGATGGGTTAGTTCATAATCAGGTCATCCCATATTTTCCTTGTTTTTGTACCAGCCTGGTGCTTATAAGAGACACGTTGAATGTGGACCAGCCCATTCTATTCCTCAAGCTAAACAAGTGGGTTATGCTTGTTGTTGGCATTGAATGCTTATTGACCATTGTTTTCCTCAAAGCAGAACCTTAGATGTGTTTACTAGAGATTATGCCAATTGAGTTTACCTGTTAGTGAAATGGAGCGATGCTTCAATCAAAACTGTAATAAGAGCATCTACATATTCCAGCAGCTACATAATCACATGTATAAATTTGTCTCAACTAAGCCATTTTGATTGTTTGTGCTTGTGCAGCAACCCTTGTAATGCACACTGCATTAGCTCCCTTTCTTGGTCTTACAACAAGCCCTGAGGCTGTAGAACAAGCAAAGAAACTTCTAATGCAGTCACTGGGGGTGATTGAATCGGTATGGCTGAAAGGTGATGCAAAGTTCTTGCTAGGTAACCCCCAGCCATCGATTGCAGATCTGAGCCTTGTTTGTGAGATAATGCAATTGGAGGTATGCCTGTTTCCTGCTGTTGCTATCTGGAGTGTTAAGAGATTTTGCTTAAAAACTGCAATGTGGCTTTGCAGATCCTTGGCGATGAGGTCCGTGACCGATTTCTGGGAGCTCATGAGAAGATCCTCATCTGGATGGATAACGTGAAGAAAGCCACGAGCCCTCATTTTGAGGAAGCCCACGAGCTCCTTTTCCAAGTGAAGGCGCGCATGCTGCAAAGCAAGGCTGCCGCATCAAACCAGGCTTTTGAGCCAAGCACAAAGCTCAAAATAGCATCGAAGCTCTGACCAAGGGGGCAAGGGTTGTGCTTGTTCAGTTGTTCTAGGGCTGAAGCCTTGAAGGGGAACATACTGTTGTAAGTATATAGAGTACTCCAGGCCTCCAGGGAAAGCAGAATAAGCGACAGGAAGGGCTATGAACATTGTGGTGCATTGTGTGGATCAAGTAACCCACGACCCTACCGAATCATTATGGAAAAAAGAACAAAACTGGACTTGTATATGAGAATTGGTTATTCATTCACAAATGTAAGATGGCTCCTACTAGAGCATCTGTAGCTGAATGGATATCAGTCCATGGCTGAATCATTATTTACTTGCTTAACATAGTCATACATTTAGGTTTAATAATTATTATATCTATTTGGATTTGGAATTTGGACCTATGCTTCGGTGCCTTTGAACCCTTCACCTCATGTCCTCATCGTAACAATAATAACAAGAAAGCGGGCAGCTCATCCTGCCCATGTTTTCAAGAGCAAAACTATGAGGATTCATCAATCCTGTCTGTACACAGCACGGACTTATTCCACGGGAACTACTACTGTTCGTTCCAGCATGTGACTGCAGTAAACTCTGTAACACCACCCCAAAAATTTATTCCAAGGGAATTTACTGTTGTTCTTGGTACAGAGGCGACACGGCCTCTAGTCTGTCTTGAATCTGTGTGAAAACTTCTCCAGGCCGTCCTTGCACTCTTCCATTACCCTCTTCGACTTATCTCCAAGGGTTGCACCAAACGCAGATACACCGCCCTGCACTTCTGCTGATACCTTGTTTGCCTTGGAAGCAGCAGAAGCCCCAAACTCGGTACACCACTGCCTTGCATCTGCAGCTTGCTGCTTTAGGCTTGCAATGAAGGACCCCACATGTTGCATCACTCTCTCCAGCGCACCCCGAGACCGCACTTTCATCTCAGCAGACATTGACTTCAGCTTCTCCAGCAAAGATTCTGCCCGGTTGATAGCCTCGTCAACTGGATGTTCTTTGCCAGCGTTAGCCCATGTGACTCCTGCTGAAGCGTCATCCTGGAGTCCTCCTTCAACAACAACTTTGATTCCTTGAAGCTCCCATTGGTTCCGGGCCTCCTCAAGGGCCCGTGCATGCTCCCGGGCCTTTTTGGCTTCCTCCTCTGCCCAAGCCCTGGTTAAAGAGGGTGTGTCAATTTACATCGGATAGCTGGCATCTCACAAAAAAATGTGCTCTGACGGAGCCCATTAGCTAATATCATGCGGTATGAAATGCAGATAATGAATAGTTAACAGTCCTGCAATTGAGGAGTCATCTTGCATACACAAGCTGGAATCCAAAAGATACTCCCTCCACTCCAAAATGTAAGTCATTTTAGTTTTATCTGAGTCAAACTTCTCTAAAGTTGACCAATTTACACAAAAAAATTGTGCCCACATCTACAACATCAAATTAGTTTCATTAAATCAACCATGAAATATTTCTTGATAGGGCATTTATTTGGTACTGTAGATGTTACTTTTTCCATAAATTTGGTCAAAGTTAGAAATGTTTGACTTAGGACAAAACTAAATCGACCTACATTTGGAAGTGATTGGAACAGAAGTAGTAGTTAGCATGAACTTAGGACCATATGCATTTTTTTTTAGTTCCAAAAGCGATCATATCTAGCAATCACTAGCAGAATTTTATAATATTCTTTGTGATTATGTGATACCCTGGATGTTCTAAGTCTTCAGCATCATCGCTACAGTTAAAAGTCCCCAGAACAAAGTTGAGTGTCCAAAACTCCAAATTATAAGCAATCGAGAGTTGAACCATAAACTATATGATATCCAGAATAATAAAAACTTCATCTTAACACTCAGCTAGATGAGAAACCAATAACAACCTTGTCTATACTAGCATGCAGAAATACTATACAACAAAAGAAGGGTTGGGGTTCAGGGTTCAAAAACAAATTTAGTGCAGAGAAATCTCAGATGTCAAGAATTCTTGCCTTGCCATAGATAGCGCCTTCCTCTCCACTTCAAGCTCATATTGAAGTTGCACAACAGCCAAGTTATCATTCTCAATTTCCTTTTGGAGTTTTTCAATCCTACTCTTCTCGAAGGAGACCTCCACCTTCTTGCTCAGTACATTCTGCAGCTGTTCCTCTACTTCACTCCTCAACTTCAACAGAACTTCCATTTCAGATTCAACAGCAGCTCTGCCCCTGAGTAGAATGTTCTTCTCTTCCTCTCTTTCTGCCCTCAACCTATCCAGCTCCATCCTAGCTTCTTCAGCTAGTTTTTCAAGGGTCTCTACCTTTTCTCTTTCCTTCGGTAAGCTCTTTATATAATTGATCTTCCTGGTGTGGATTCAGGGTTATCGCTAAAGCTCTTCTCTTGAAGGTTTCACAAGACTTTTCCAACCGAACAAACCTGTGACGAAGGGACAAGCTGCCCTAGCAATTTCAACTGGTGATTCTGGTGAAGTGGTTCTGGAGGAGGTTGCTCGTATTGGGGCAGAGAAAATAGCTGAAGCAGCTGTAAATGCACATGGTGCATTGGTTGCTCAGGTTGAGAAAGATCTTAATGCAAGGTTTGAAAGGGAGCTTGAGGAGGAAAGAGAAAAGGTAGAGACCCTTGAAAAACTAGCTGAAGAAGCTAGGATGGAGCTGGATAGGTTGAGGGCAGAAAGAGAGGAAGAGAAGAACATTCTACTCAGGGGCAGAGCTGCTGTTGAATCTGAAATGGAAGTTCTGTTGAAGTTGAGGAGTGAAGTAGAGGAACAGCTGCAGAATGTACTGAGCAAGAAGGTGGAGGTCTCCTTCGAGAAGAGTAGGATTGAAAAACTCCAAAAGGAAATTGAGAATGATAACTTGGCTGTTGTGCAACTTCAATATGAGCTTGAAGTGGAGAGGAAGGCGCTATCTATGGCAAGGCAAGAATTCTTGACATCTGAGATTTCTCTGCACTAAATTTGTTTTTGAACCCTGAACCCCAACCCTTCTTTTGTTGTATAGTATTTCTGCATGCTAGTATAGACAAGGTTGTTATTGGTTTCTCATCTAGCTGAGTGTTAAGATGAAGTTTTTATTATTCTGGATATCATATAGTTTATGGTTCAACTCTCGATTGCTTATAATTTGGAGTTTTGGACACTCAACTTTGTTCTGGGGACTTTTAACTGTAGCGATGATGCTGAAGACTTAGAACATCCAGGGTATCACATAATCACAAAGAATATTATAAAATTCTGCTAGTGATTGCTAGATATGATCGCTTTTGGAACTAAAAAAAAATGCATATGGTCCTAAGTTCATGCTAACTACTACTTCTGTTCCAATCACTTCCAAATGTAGGTCGATTTAGTTTTGTCCTAAGTCAAACATTTCTAACTTTGACCAAATTTATGGAAAAAGTAACATCTACAGTACCAAATAAATGCCCTATCAAGAAATATTTCATGGTTGATTTAATGAAACTAATTTGATGTTGTAGATGTGGGCACAATTTTTTTGTGTAAATTGGTCAACTTTAGAGAAGTTTGACTCAGATAAAACTAAAATGACTTACATTTTGGAGTGGAGGGAGTATCTTTTGGATTCCAGCTTGTGTATGCAAGATGACTCCTCAATTGCAGGACTGTTAACTATTCATTATCTGCATTTCATACCGCATGATATTAGCTAATGGGCTCCGTCAGAGCACATTTTTTTGTGAGATGCCAGCTATCCGATGTAAATTGACACACCCTCTTTAACCAGGGCTTGGGCAGAGGAGGAAGCCAAAAAGGCCCGGGAGCATGCACGGGCCCTTGAGGAGGCCCGGAACCAATGGGAGCTTCAAGGAATCAAAGTTGTTGTTGAAGGAGGACTCCAGGATGACGCTTCAGCAGGAGTCACATGGGCTAACGCTGGCAAAGAACATCCAGTTGACGAGGCTATCAACCGGGCAGAATCTTTGCTGGAGAAGCTGAAGTCAATGTCTGCTGAGATGAAAGTGCGGTCTCGGGGTGCGCTGGAGAGAGTGATGCAACATGTGGGGTCCTTCATTGCAAGCCTAAAGCAGCAAGCTGCAGATGCAAGGCAGTGGTGTACCGAGTTTGGGGCTTCTGCTGCTTCCAAGGCAAACAAGGTATCAGCAGAAGTGCAGGGCGGTGTATCTGCGTTTGGTGCAACCCTTGGAGATAAGTCGAAGAGGGTAATGGAAGAGTGCAAGGACGGCCTGGAGAAGTTTTCACACAGATTCAAGACAGACTAGAGGCCGTGTCGCCTCTGTACCAAGAACAACAGTAAATTCCCTTGGAATAAATTTTTGGGGTGGTGTTACAGAGTTTACTGCAGTCACATGCTGGAACGAACAGTAGTAGTTCCCGTGGAATAAGTCCGTGCTGTGTACAGACAGGATTGATGAATCCTCATAGTTTTGCTCTTGAAAACATGGGCAGGATGAGCTGCCCGCTTTCTTGTTATTATTGTTACGATGAGGACATGAGGTGAAGGGTTCAAAGGCACCGAAGCATAGGTCCAAATTCCAAATCCAAATAGATATAATAATTATTAAACCTAAATGTATGACTATGTTAAGCAAGTAAATAATGATTCAGCCATGGACTGATATCCATTCAGCTACAGATGCTCTAGTAGGAGCCATCTTACATTTGTGAATGAATAACCAATTCTCATATACAAGTCCAGTTTTGTTCTTTTTTCCATAATGATTCGGTAGGGTCGTGGGTTACTTGATCCACACAATGCACCACAATGTTCATAGCCCTTCCTGTCGCTTATTCTGCTTTCCCTGGAGGCCTGGAGTACTCTATATACTTACAACAGTATGTTCCCCTTCAAGGCTTCAGCCCTAGAACAACTGAACAAGCACAACCCTTGCCCCCTTGGTCAGAGCTTCGATGCTATTTTGAGCTTTGTGCTTGGCTCAAAAGCCTGGTTTGATGCGGCAGCCTTGCTTTGCAGCATGCGCGCCTTCACTTGGAAAAGGAGCTCGTGGGCTTCCTCAAAATGAGGGCTCGTGGCTTTCTTCACGTTATCCATCCAGATGAGGATCTTCTCATGAGCTCCCAGAAATCGGTCACGGACCTCATCGCCAAGGATCTGCAAAGCCACATTGCAGTTTTTAAGCAAAATCTCTTAACACTCCAGATAGCAACAGCAGGAAACAGGCATACCTCCAATTGCATTATCTCACAAACAAGGCTCAGATCTGCAATCGATGGCTGGGGGTTACCTAGCAAGAACTTTGCATCACCTTTCAGCCATACCGATTCAATCACCCCCAGTGACTGCATTAGAAGTTTCTTTGCTTGTTCTACAGCCTCAGGGCTTGTTGTAAGACCAAGAAAGGGAGCTAATGCAGTGTGCATTACAAGGGTTGCTGCACAAGCACAAACAATCAAAATGGCTTAGTTGAGACAAATTTATACATGTGATTATGTAGCTGCTGGAATATGTAGATGCTCTTATTACAGTTTTGATTGAAGCATCGCTCCATTTCACTAACAGGTAAACTCAATTGGCATAATCTCTAGTAAACACATCTAAGGTTCTGCTTTGAGGAAAACAATGGTCAATAAGCATTCAATGCCAACAACAAGCATAACCCACTTGTTTAGCTTGAGGAATAGAATGGGCTGGTCCACATTCAACGTGTCTCTTATAAGCACCAGGCTGGTACAAAAACAAGGAAAATATGGGATGACCTGATTATGAACTAACCCATCATTGAATGCAAACCAAGCAATCTACACGGCCAATGATTTCGCCACAATATCCTAGAGGAACCAACCATGAGTAACGTTGGATCTCACCTGCACCACGACGCAAATTTGTGTGATGCCAATCCAAGATCGACTCAATTTTGGCTCTAGTGAACAAGTCAGCAGGATACCTATATCAAAAAAGATATCAGTCACTATAAAATTACCAAGGAAGATATATATAATTCTCATCACAACAGACTAGTACATTATCTTGTCCCAATAAAGCCATGAAAACACAACATTGCAAGAGAATCTGCCACCTAGGCAATCTAGACAGCACCCTCTTGCTTAGGCACCTAGTACCCACTACCCAATTGGGGATTAGGTGCTCCCGTGCTGGGCAGCACCCTACTGCCACCTAGCGCCTAACACTTCTTACAACACTGAAGGGGCTGTTCGGCTGGTGGTTTTTGCGGCTGATTGCGGCTAATTCAATAGTGTTCTATGAGAGAGAATAAGTTGCGGTACGGCTGAAATAGTCACCCTCCACAAAACAATATGCTTTGAACATTATCCCCTGTTATAGAAAACTAAGATATTCTAATGATCTATCTGTTATAGGTTTAGATTCATTGGAGAGGGAGTAGAGGGCATCGGAGGGAGGGGTGCAGTACTTTTCAGCTTTCACGACACTGTTTAACCTTTAACGAGGGAGGGAGAGAGAGGGAGGGAGGGAGGGAGAGAGAGAGAGGGAGGGAGGGAGAGCGAGAGGGAGGGAGAGAGAGAGAGAGAGCATAAATCCCAAAGAGTACATGGAGATTGGAGACTCTGTTTATAGAGGACACTCGACGGGTAGGGAACCTATAATTGAGAGGTCACTACATTGTTCTCCTCTCTCTTGGTTCGAATCCTAGTGGTATGTAATCTAAAATGTTACTAATTAATTATTATAATCGCATTTAACTTGAACCATCCAATGGTTAAAAGACTCCAACTAAGACTAAAAGTACTTGTGACACATATAAAATGGCCACAACTACATTAAGGACCAAACACATGCTCAGTGTCATTACTATTATGTAACACAACGTCGATAAAAAGGCATAATATTCCTAAAAATAAAAAAGATAAAGCAACACTTGTGGAAATAAGATAACTTTAGTGTCACTACTAATATGTAACGCACCAGTGATCTGCAACTCCAGGGAACACCGATGCAAGATACCTCAAAATAGCATGACTGTCACAAAAGGAAAACTTTCATCATGAAACATCAAGTATCACAGCTACAACTAGGATGTACAAAAATAATTGCATATAACAGAATAGTAATGTAAGTGGGTCAGTAATTAAACAGATTTATTGGAAGGTCTAGAAATTTCCTTTTAGGCATCAGATAGTTGTACAGTTCCTATTCAAGCTTGTAAATAAAAATGCCTCTGCTTCTAATTTAATATGTAAAGACTTTTTAGCCAGAGTCAAGTCAAACACATTGAGTTTCTGACTCTCTGTATGTGATTGTTCATGGATGACCTTTCAGCAAAGTTTGATAAGGTAAGCAAGCAAATAATAAATCAAGAGAGTTGGTGTAAGATTTGAGAGGGTATACCTTTCAAATAGTTTGAATCTTCCATCAACAATTGCAGGTACCTGTCCCATGGGGTTTACTTCTGAATGAAGAGAGAAAAGCATATCAGCATACATGGAGAAACACTGCAAATACTAATGAGATGAGTTCCATGATTTACCCAGAGTCACCCAAGCAAGCAAGACCATATAGCAACGGAAAGCACATAGGAAATATACGAAATATTACATATTACACAGAATCGCCGCTGAATTTGAGAAAGGTGAAAGAACTCTCCCTCTCTCATTTCTATCTATCAGAAAAAAGTGGGGGTGGGGGGGGCGTGGCGGCCGGTGACGGCGGGGGTGTCAGGAAAGGGGATGGTACTTTTGAATTCAGGGGTGAGGTGCTGAAACTTGAACAGATCCACCGTGACCTCCTCGAAATCGATCTGGTTCACCCTGCAAGACGGTGGCGGACATCAATAATCGGCGGCCGGATGACTAGGGGAACCGAACGGAACCGAGCAACAGCAATACCTGCAGAAGATGATGACAGCTCGGGAGGGTTGCGACCGCCTGTCGGCGTACACCTTGACGGGCTGCATAGCGATTAGCGAAGCTTGGGGAGGCTTCTCCGACCCTGCTGCTCTGCTAAAATCTGCTCTTCTCCTGCTGGACGACGGATAAGACAGGCAGAACGCGGACGAGCGCAGACGCAAAAAGCGAAAGACCCTGCAAGGCTGCAACCACCGGATACTGAAGTCAACGCCTTGTATCAGGACATGACGATGATTGCCAAAATACCACCGTCCAAAGTAGTGGTATTGCCATAATAGCCAATATTCCATCCGTGCCAAGATTACTCGCGAGACGCCAAATTTTAAAGTTTTTTTTGAACAAAGAAAACTTTATATTACTTCAGGTCTCAGCAACACAGAGATAAAAAAGTTTGGGATATCATGCAACCACGTACATTCAGAATTTGAAATCAGAGCAAACTTTGCTGTATAATGCGCAGCCATGTTTGCTTCCCTCCTTGCATGAGCAAGAACAAAATGCGTGCATTATCGACTAAGTTCCTGGATTTAATTAGCGCTGGAATAAAAGCACACCTATTACTAGTTCTAGAATTCCATAGAGCCACTAATTCTTAGCAATCCGTTTCAACAGTTACATTTGTCAGTCCGAGATCCTTTATCAGTAGCGCCGCATCACAATAAGCATAAGCTTCAGCAGTAAGAGCATCAGGTATCGACCCCTACGAGTTGACCTTGTGCATTACGTAAAACCACTCCCGAGGCACCTTGATAAGTTTCAGTTTTAAAAGCTGCATCAAAATTCACCTTAATTACTCCATCAGGAGGAGGGCACCAGTGAACTTTCTTCACTTGCATCTTCAAAGTGTATGCTGATATGCTAGAATGGATAAGATCGGTTGCCATTTGGCACGCCCACCTGCAAGCTTGATATATAGAAATTGAAGTTTCTCCATGCTTCTTCTGTTTCTTGTCGTCCATAATGCCCAAATAGCACATAAGATAGAGCCACATTTCTCCTACCATCAAAATGCAGTATCAAGAAGGTCCTGACTCCAAGTAGTTGGGTGCAACAAAGGTAATTTAATGCCATACGTATTTTTGAAAGACTTCCAAAAGGCTCGAGCCAAAGTGCATTGAGTTAAAGCATGTTAAGTTGTATCCTCTTTGGCTGCACAGTCTGGGCAAAAACTTTGGACATCTATATGTCTTTTGGCCAGGTTTGCATGGACATGAATAAATTTATTGATAACACGCCACAAAAAAACTTTAACCTTTGGGGGAATTTTTAGTTTCCAAAGATTTTGCCAAATTGGGTTGTTTTCACTTACTGAACTACAAGCAATGTTATTTTTTAAGCAGGACAACCATTCTTGAGCTAGAAATGATAGGCCGATCTTACAATATACATACCATGCTTTTCTGCACTCTAAGCCCATGTATCTTTCTCAAGTCTTCCAAGAGGAATTC
This sequence comes from Tripidium arundinaceum, assembly GCA_030439765.1. NCBI lineage: Eukaryota > Viridiplantae > Streptophyta > Magnoliopsida > Poales > Poaceae > Tripidium > Tripidium arundinaceum. Next base: position 10,313 of record JAHUYU010002393.1, read on the forward strand.
TACTCACTGCATTTTCATCATGAATAACGAAGTTATCCCGAAGAGCTTGTGTGTTCCACAACATTCCATCCGGAGATAAGAGCTCATGAACCTTTTAAGCTTGTGCTTCCGGCTTTCTATAAATAGGCTTAAAGCCTGGGTTGTTGGGGACCCATTGATCATTCTATATATTAATTGTATTTCATCTCCAACTCTTTTGATGAGGCCTTTATCTAAAACTTCCCTTCCTTTTAAAATTGCCTGCCACGTGTGAGAACTTCCTCTTTTCTTCCTTGCTGTCATGAAAGAGCCATTATGAAAATACTTTCGACATAGTGTTCTTGCACAAAGGGATTCTAGTCTAGTTAGCAATCTCCAGCCTTGTTTGCCTAACATAGCCAAATTGAAGAGGTGAAGGTCTTTGAAGCCCATTCCACCTCCTTGTTTAGTATAAGCTATGTCAACCCATTTCCTCCAATGCATTCTCCTTTTTTCCTCATCTCCACCCCACCAGAACCAAGATATAGCTGAAGTAATTTTCTTGCAAGTAGTCTTTGATAGTTGAAAACAACTCATCGAATAAGTAGGTATTGATTGTGCTACAGCCTTGATAAGAATTTCTCTACCTCCAACACTTAACTTCTTTTCACACCAGCCACTTACTAGATTTCGTATTCTGGAGCATATACTTTCAAATGCTTCTATTGTTGAACGTCCCAGGGCTGTAGGTAGACCAAGATATTTTTTTCTTCAAGTGCTTCCTTTCCAATTTTCAGGCATTCAAACATTTCTTTCTTGTCTTCCTCTTTACAATTTGTACTAAATAATATAGCTGATTTATCTCGATTTACCAGCTGACCTAATCCCTTGTTATAGGCCTCAAGGATGGCATTTAATCTTTCAGCTCCCCTACCTGAAGCCTGAGTAAAAATTAGGCAATCGTCAGCAAACAACAAGTGTGATATCCAAGGGGTGTGAAGTCCCACTCGGACACCTTTAGCTAGATATTGAGGGCCTGAATATTTAAGCAAGATTGAAAGTCCTTCCGCGCATAAGAGAAAAGATAGGGAGATATTGGATATCCTTGTCTAATGCCTCAAGAAAGGTGTCCGAGTGGGACTTCACACCCCTTGGATATCACACTTGTTGTTTGCTGACGATTGCCTAATTTTTACTCAGGCTTCAGGTAGGGGAGCTGAAAGATTAAATGCCATCCTTGAGGCCTATAACAAGGGATTAGGTCAGCTGGTAAATCGAGATAAATCAGCTATATTATTTAGTACAAATTGTAAAGAGGAAGACAAGAAAGAAATGTTTGAATGCCTGAAAATTGGAAAGGAAGCACTTGAAGAAAAAAATATCTTGGTCTACCTACAGCCCTGGGACGTTCAACAATAGAAGCATTTGAAAGTATATGCTCCAGAATACGAAATCTAGTAAGTGGCTGGTGTGAAAAGAAGTTAAGTGTTGGAGGTAGAGAAATTCTTATCAAGGCTGTAGCACAATCAATACCTACTTATTCGATGAGTTGTTTTCAACTATCAAAGACTACTTGCAAGAAAATTACTTCAGCTATATCTTGGTTCTGGTGGGGTGGAGATGAGGAAAAAAGGAGAATGCATTGGAGGAAATGGGTTGACATAGCTTATACTAAACAAGGAGGTGGAATGGGCTTCAAAGACCTTCACCTCTTCAATTTGGCTATGTTAGGCAAACAAGGCTGGAGATTGCTAACTAGACTAGAATCCCTTTGTGCAAGAACACTATGTCGAAAGTATTTTCATAATGGCTCTTTCATGACAGCAAGGAAGAAAAGAGGAAGTTCTCACACGTGGCAGGCAATTTTAAAAGGAAGGGAAGTTTTAGATAAAGGCCTCATCAAAAGAGTTGGAGATGAAATACAATTAATATATAGAATGATCAATGGGTCCCCAACAACCCAGGCTTTAAGCCTATTTATAGAAAGCCGGAAGCACAAGCTTAAAAGGTTCATGAGCTCTTATCTCCGGATGGAATGTTGTGGAACACACAAGCTCTTCGGGATAACTTCGTTATTCATGATGAAAATGCAGTGAGTAGAATTCCTCTTGGAAGACTTGAGAAAGATACATGGGCTTAGAGTGCAGAAAAGCATGGTATGTATATTGTAAGATCGGCCTATCATTTCTAGCTCAAGAATGGTTGTCCTGCTTAAAAAATAACATTGCTTGTAGTTCAGTAAGTGAAAACAACCCAATTTGGCAAAATCTTTGGAAACTAAAAATTCCCCCAAAGGTTAAAGTTTTTTTGTGGCGTGTTATCAATAAATTTATTCATGTCCATGCAAACCTGGCCAAAAGACATATAGATGTCCAAAGTTTTTGCCCAGACTGTGCAGCCAAAGAGGATACAACTTAACATGCTTTAACTCAATGCACTTTGGCTCGAGCCTTTTGGAAGTCTTTCAAAAATACGTATGGCATTAAATTACCTTTGTTGCACCCAACTACTTGGAGTCAGGACCTTCTTGATACTGCATTTTGATGGTAGGAGAAATGTGGCTCTATCTTATGTGCTATTTGGGCATTATGGACGACAAGAAACAGAAGAAGCATGGAGAAACTTCAATTTCTATATATCAAGCTTGCAGGTGGGCGTGCCAAATGGCAACCGATCTTATCCATTCTAGCATATCAGCATACACTTTGAAGATGCAAGTGAAGAAAGTTCACTGGTGCCCTCCTCCTGATGGAGTAATTAAGGTGAATTTTGATGCAGCTTTTAAAACTGAAACTTATCAAGGTGCCTCGGGAGTGGTTTTACGTAATGCACAAGGTCAACTCGTAGGGGTCGATACCTGATGCTCTTACTGCTGAAGCTTATGCTTATTGTGATGCGGCGCTACTGATAAAGGATCTCGGACTGACAAATGTAACTGTTGAAACGGATTGCTAAGAATTAGTGGCTCTATGGAATTCTAGAACTAGTAATAGGTGTGCTTTTATTCCAGCGCTAATTAAATCCAGGAACTTAGTCGATAATGCACGCATTTTGTTCTTGCTCATGCAAGGAGGGAAGCAAACATGGCTGCGCATTATACAGCAAAGTTTGCTCTGATTTCAAATTCTGAATGTACGTGGTTGCATGATATCCCAAACTTTTTTATCTCTGTGTTGCTGAGACCTGAAGTAATATAAAGTTTTCTTTGTTCAAAAAAAACTTTAAAATTTGGCGTCTCGCGAGTAATCTTGGCACGGATGGAATATTGGCTATTATGGCAATACCACTACTTTGGACGGTGGTATTTTGGCAATCATCGTCATGTCCTGATACAAGGCGTTGACTTCAGTATCCGGTGGTTGCAGCCTTGCAGGGTCTTTCGCTTTTTGCGTCTGCGCTCGTCCGCGTTCTGCCTGTCTTATCCGTCGTCCAGCAGGAGAAGAGCAGATTTTAGCAGAGCAGCAGGGTCGGAGAAGCCTCCCCAAGCTTCGCTAATCGCTATGCAGCCCGTCAAGGTGTACGCCGACAGGCGGTCGCAACCCTCCCGAGCTGTCATCATCTTCTGCAGGTATTGCTGTTGCTCGGTTCCGTTCGGTTCCCCTAGTCATCCGGCCGCCGATTATTGATGTCCGCCACCGTCTTGCAGGGTGAACCAGATCGATTTCGAGGAGGTCACGGTGGATCTGTTCAAGTTTCAGCACCTCACCCCTGAATTCAAAAGTACCATCCCCTTTCCTGACACCCCGCCGTCACCGGCCGCCACGCCCCCCCCCACCCCCACTTTTTTCTGATAGATAGAAATGAGAGAGGGAGAGTTCTTTCACCTTTCTCAAATTCAGCGGCGATTCTGTGTAATATGTAATATTTCGTATATTTCCTATGTGCTTTCCGTTGCTATATGGTCTTGCTTGCTTGGGTGACTCTGGGTAAATCATGGAACTCATCTCATTAGTATTTGCAGTGTTTCTCCATGTATGCTGATATGCTTTTCTCTCTTCATTCAGAAGTAAACCCCATGGGACAGGTACCTGCAATTGTTGATGGAAGATTCAAACTATTTGAAAGGTATACCCTCTCAAATCTTACACCAACTCTCTTGATTTATTATTTGCTTGCTTACCTTATCAAACTTTGCTGAAAGGTCATCCATGAACAATCACATACAGAGAGTCAGAAACTCAATGTGTTTGACTTGACTCTGGCTAAAAAGTCTTTACATATTAAATTAGAAGCAGAGGCATTTTTATTTACAAGCTTGAATAGGAACTGTACAACTATCTGATGCCTAAAAGGAAATTTCTAGACCTTCCAATAAATCTGTTTAATTACTGACCCACTTACATTACTATTCTGTTATATGCAATTATTTTTGTACATCCTAGTTGTAGCTGTGATACTTGATGTTTCATGATGAAAGTTTTCCTTTTGTGACAGTCATGCTATTTTGAGGTATCTTGCATCGGTGTTCCCTGGAGTTGCAGATCACTGGTGCGTTACATATTAGTAGTGACACTAAAGTTATCTTATTTCCACAAGTGTTGCTTTATCTTTTTTATTTTTAGGAATATTATGCCTTTTTATCGACGTTGTGTTACATAATAGTAATGACACTGAGCATGTGTTTGGTCCTTAATGTAGTTGTGGCCATTTTATATGTGTCACAAGTACTTTTAGTCTTAGTTGGAGTCTTTTAACCATTGGATGGTTCAAGTTAAATGCGATTATAATAATTAATTAGTAACATTTTAGATTACATACCACTAGGATTCGAACCAAGAGAGAGGAGAACAATGTAGTGACCTCTCAATTATAGGTTCCCTACCCGTCGAGTGTCCTCTATAAACAGAGTCTCCAATCTCCATGTACTCTTTGGGATTTATGCTCTCTCTCTCTCTCTCCCTCCCTCTCGCTCTCCCTCCCTCCCTCTCTCTCTCTCCCTCCCTCCCTCCCTCTCTCTCCCTCCCTCGTTAAAGGTTAAACAGTGTCGTGAAAGCTGAAAAGTACTGCACCCCTCCCTCCGATGCCCTCTACTCCCTCTCCAATGAATCTAAACCTATAACAGATAGATCATTAGAATATCTTAGTTTTCTATAACAGGGGATAATGTTCAAAGCATATTGTTTTGTGGAGGGTGACTATTTCAGCCGTACCGCAACTTATTCTCTCTCATAGAACACTATTGAATTAGCCGCAATCAGCCGCAAAAACCACCAGCCGAACAGCCCCTTCAGTGTTGTAAGAAGTGTTAGGCGCTAGGTGGCAGTAGGGTGCTGCCCAGCACGGGAGCACCTAATCCCCAATTGGGTAGTGGGTACTAGGTGCCTAAGCAAGAGGGTGCTGTCTAGATTGCCTAGGTGGCAGATTCTCTTGCAATGTTGTGTTTTCATGGCTTTATTGGGACAAGATAATGTACTAGTCTGTTGTGATGAGAATTATATATATCTTCCTTGGTAATTTTATAGTGACTGATATCTTTTTTGATATAGGTATCCTGCTGACTTGTTCACTAGAGCCAAAATTGAGTCGATCTTGGATTGGCATCACACAAATTTGCGTCGTGGTGCAGGTGAGATCCAACGTTACTCATGGTTGGTTCCTCTAGGATATTGTGGCGAAATCATTGGCCGTGTAGATTGCTTGGTTTGCATTCAATGATGGGTTAGTTCATAATCAGGTCATCCCATATTTTCCTTGTTTTTGTACCAGCCTGGTGCTTATAAGAGACACGTTGAATGTGGACCAGCCCATTCTATTCCTCAAGCTAAACAAGTGGGTTATGCTTGTTGTTGGCATTGAATGCTTATTGACCATTGTTTTCCTCAAAGCAGAACCTTAGATGTGTTTACTAGAGATTATGCCAATTGAGTTTACCTGTTAGTGAAATGGAGCGATGCTTCAATCAAAACTGTAATAAGAGCATCTACATATTCCAGCAGCTACATAATCACATGTATAAATTTGTCTCAACTAAGCCATTTTGATTGTTTGTGCTTGTGCAGCAACCCTTGTAATGCACACTGCATTAGCTCCCTTTCTTGGTCTTACAACAAGCCCTGAGGCTGTAGAACAAGCAAAGAAACTTCTAATGCAGTCACTGGGGGTGATTGAATCGGTATGGCTGAAAGGTGATGCAAAGTTCTTGCTAGGTAACCCCCAGCCATCGATTGCAGATCTGAGCCTTGTTTGTGAGATAATGCAATTGGAGGTATGCCTGTTTCCTGCTGTTGCTATCTGGAGTGTTAAGAGATTTTGCTTAAAAACTGCAATGTGGCTTTGCAGATCCTTGGCGATGAGGTCCGTGACCGATTTCTGGGAGCTCATGAGAAGATCCTCATCTGGATGGATAACGTGAAGAAAGCCACGAGCCCTCATTTTGAGGAAGCCCACGAGCTCCTTTTCCAAGTGAAGGCGCGCATGCTGCAAAGCAAGGCTGCCGCATCAAACCAGGCTTTTGAGCCAAGCACAAAGCTCAAAATAGCATCGAAGCTCTGACCAAGGGGGCAAGGGTTGTGCTTGTTCAGTTGTTCTAGGGCTGAAGCCTTGAAGGGGAACATACTGTTGTAAGTATATAGAGTACTCCAGGCCTCCAGGGAAAGCAGAATAAGCGACAGGAAGGGCTATGAACATTGTGGTGCATTGTGTGGATCAAGTAACCCACGACCCTACCGAATCATTATGGAAAAAAGAACAAAACTGGACTTGTATATGAGAATTGGTTATTCATTCACAAATGTAAGATGGCTCCTACTAGAGCATCTGTAGCTGAATGGATATCAGTCCATGGCTGAATCATTATTTACTTGCTTAACATAGTCATACATTTAGGTTTAATAATTATTATATCTATTTGGATTTGGAATTTGGACCTATGCTTCGGTAGGGTCGTGGGTTACTTGATCCACACAATGCACCACAATGTTCATAGCCCTTCCTGTCGCTTATTCTGCTTTCCCTGGAGGCCTGGAGTACTCTATATACTTACAACAGTATGTTCCCCTTCAAGGCTTCAGCCCTAGAACAACTGAACAAGCACAACCCTTGCCCCCTTGGTCAGAGCTTCGATGCTATTTTGAGCTTTGTGCTTGGCTCAAAAGCCTGGTTTGATGCGGCAGCCTTGCTTTGCAGCATGCGCGCCTTCACTTGGAAAAGGAGCTCGTGGGCTTCCTCAAAATGAGGGCTCGTGGCTTTCTTCACGTTATCCATCCAGATGAGGATCTTCTCATGAGCTCCCAGAAATCGGTCACGGACCTCATCGCCAAGGATCTGCAAAGCCACATTGCAGTTTTTAAGCAAAATCTCTTAACACTCCAGATAGCAACAGCAGGAAACAGGCATACCTCCAATTGCATTATCTCACAAACAAGGCTCAGATCTGCAATCGATGGCTGGGGGTTACCTAGCAAGAACTTTGCATCACCTTTCAGCCATACCGATTCAATCACCCCCAGTGACTGCATTAGAAGTTTCTTTGCTTGTTCTACAGCCTCAGGGCTTGTTGTAAGACCAAGAAAGGGAGCTAATGCAGTGTGCATTACAAGGGTTGCTGCACAAGCACAAACAATCAAAATGGCTTAGTTGAGACAAATTTATACATGTGATTATGTAGCTGCTGGAATATGTAGATGCTCTTATTACAGTTTTGATTGAAGCATCGCTCCATTTCACTAACAGGTAAACTCAATTGGCATAATCTCTAGTAAACACATCTAAGGTTCTGCTTTGAGGAAAACAATGGTCAATAAGCATTCAATGCCAACAACAAGCATAACCCACTTGTTTAGCTTGAGGAATAGAATGGGCTGGTCCACATTCAACGTGTCTCTTATAAGCACCAGGCTGGTACAAAAACAAGGAAAATATGGGATGACCTGATTATGAACTAACCCATCATTGAATGCAAACCAAGCAATCTACACGGCCAATGATTTCGCCACAATATCCTAGAGGAACCAACCATGAGTAACGTTGGATCTCACCTGCACCACGACGCAAATTTGTGTGATGCCAATCCAAGATCGACTCAATTTTGGCTCTAGTGAACAAGTCAGCAGGATACCTATATCAAAAAAGATATCAGTCACTATAAAATTACCAAGGAAGATATATATAATTCTCATCACAACAGACTAGTACATTATCTTGTCCCAATAAAGCCATGAAAACACAACATTGCAAGAGAATCTGCCACCTAGGCAATCTAGACAGCACCCTCTTGCTTAGGCACCTAGTACCCACTACCCAATTGGGGATTAGGTGCTCCCGTGCTGGGCAGCACCCTACTGCCACCTAGCGCCTAACACTTCTTACAACACTGAAGGGGCTGTTCGGCTGGTGGTTTTTGCGGCTGATTGCGGCTAATTCAATAGTGTTCTATGAGAGAGAATAAGTTGCGGTACGGCTGAAATAGTCACCCTCCACAAAACAATATGCTTTGAACATTATCCCCTGTTATAGAAAACTAAGATATTCTAATGATCTATCTGTTATAGGTTTAGATTCATTGGAGAGGGAGTAGAGGGCATCGGAGGGAGGGGTGCAGTACTTTTCAGCTTTCACGACACTGTTTAACCTTTAACGAGGGAGGGAGAGAGAGGGAGGGAGGGAGGGAGAGAGAGAGAGGGAGGGAGGGAGAGCGAGAGGGAGGGAGAGAGAGAGAGAGAGCATAAATCCCAAAGAGTACATGGAGATTGGAGACTCTGTTTATAGAGGACACTCGACGGGTAGGGAACCTATAATTGAGAGGTCACTACATTGTTCTCCTCTCTCTTGGTTCGAATCCTAGTGGTATGTAATCTAAAATGTTACTAATTAATTATTATAATCGCATTTAACTTGAACCATCCAATGGTTAAAAGACTCCAACTAAGACTAAAAGTACTTGTGACACATATAAAATGGCCACAACTACATTAAGGACCAAACACATGCTCAGTGTCATTACTATTATGTAACACAACGTCGATAAAAAGGCATAATATTCCTAAAAATAAAAAAGATAAAGCAACACTTGTGGAAATAAGATAACTTTAGTGTCACTACTAATATGTAACGCACCAGTGATCTGCAACTCCAGGGAACACCGATGCAAGATACCTCAAAATAGCATGACTGTCACAAAAGGAAAACTTTCATCATGAAACATCAAGTATCACAGCTACAACTAGGATGTACAAAAATAATTGCATATAACAGAATAGTAATGTAAGTGGGTCAGTAATTAAACAGATTTATTGGAAGGTCTAGAAATTTCCTTTTAGGCATCAGATAGTTGTACAGTTCCTATTCAAGCTTGTAAATAAAAATGCCTCTGCTTCTAATTTAATATGTAAAGACTTTTTAGCCAGAGTCAAGTCAAACACATTGAGTTTCTGACTCTCTGTATGTGATTGTTCATGGATGACCTTTCAGCAAAGTTTGATAAGGTAAGCAAGCAAATAATAAATCAAGAGAGTTGGTGTAAGATTTGAGAGGGTATACCTTTCAAATAGTTTGAATCTTCCATCAACAATTGCAGGTACCTGTCCCATGGGGTTTACTTCTGAATGAAGAGAGAAAAGCATATCAGCATACATGGAGAAACACTGCAAATACTAATGAGATGAGTTCCATGATTTACCCAGAGTCACCCAAGCAAGCAAGACCATATAGCAACGGAAAGCACATAGGAAATATACGAAATATTACATATTACACAGAATCGCCGCTGAATTTGAGAAAGGTGAAAGAACTCTCCCTCTCTCATTTCTATCTATCAGAAAAAAGTGGGGGTGGGGGGGGGCGTGGCGGCCGGTGACGGCGGGGGTGTCAGGAAAGGGGATGGTACTTTTGAATTCAGGGGTGAGGTGCTGAAACTTGAACAGATCCACCGTGACCTCCTCGAAATCGATCTGGTTCACCCTGCAAGACGGTGGCGGACATCAATAATCGGCGGCCGGATGACTAGGGGAACCGAACGGAACCGAGCAACAGCAATACCTGCAGAAGATGATGACAGCTCGGGAGGGTTGCGACCGCCTGTCGGCGTACACCTTGACGGGCTGCATAGCGATTAGCGAAGCTTGGGGAGGCTTCTCCGACCCTGCTGCTCTGCTAAAATCTGCTCTTCTCCTGCTGGACGACGGATAAGACAGGCAGAACGCGGACGAGCGCAGACGCAAAAAGCGAAAGACCCTGCAAGGCTGCAACCACCGGATACTGAAGTCAACGCCTTGTATCAGGACATGACGATGATTGCCAAAATACCACCGTCCAAAGTAGTGGTATTGCCATAATAGCCAATATTCCATCCGTGCCAAGATTACTCGCGAGACGCCAAATTTTAAAGTTTTTTTTGAACAAAGAAAACTTTATATTACTTCAGGTCTCAGCAACACAGAGATAAAAAAGTTTGGGATATCATGCAACCACGTACATTCAGAATTTGAAATCAGAGCAAACTTTGCTGTATAATGCGCAGCCATGTTTGCTTCCCTCCTTGCATGAGCAAGAACAAAATGCGTGCATTATCGACTAAGTTCCTGGATTTAATTAGCGCTGGAATAAAAGCACACCTATTACTAGTTCTAGAATTCCATAGAGCCACTAATTCTTAGCAATCCGTTTCAACAGTTACATTTGTCAGTCCGAGATCCTTTATCAGTAGCGCCGCATCACAATAAGCATAAGCTTCAGCAGTAAGAGCATCAGGTATCGACCCCTACGAGTTGACCTTGTGCATTACGTAAAACCACTCCCGAGGCACCTTGATAAGTTTCAGTTTTAAAAGCTGCATCAAAATTCACCTTAATTACTCCATCAGGAGGAGGGCACCAGTGAACTTTCTTCACTTGCATCTTCAAAGTGTATGCTGATATGCTAGAATGGATAAGATCGGTTGCCATTTGGCACGCCCACCTGCAAGCTTGATATATAGAAATTGAAGTTTCTCCATGCTTCTTCTGTTTCTTGTCGTCCATAATGCCCAAATAGCACATAAGATAGAGCCACATTTCTCCTACCATCAAAATGCAGTATCAAGAAGGTCCTGACTCCAAGTAGTTGGGTGCAACAAAGGTAATTTAATGCCATACGTATTTTTGAAAGACTTCCAAAAGGCTCGAGCCAAAGTGCATTGAGTTAAAGCATGTTAAGTTGTATCCTCTTTGGCTGCACAGTCTGGGCAAAAACTTTGGACATCTATATGTCTTTTGGCCAGGTTTGCATGGACATGAATAAATTTATTGATAACACGCCACAAAAAAACTTTAACCTTTGGGGGAATTTTTAGTTTCCAAAGATTTTGCCAAATTGGGTTGTTTTCACTTACTGAACTACAAGCAATGTTATTTTTTAAGCAGGACAACCATTCTTGAGCTAGAAATGATAGGCCGATCTTACAATATACATACCATGCTTTTCTGCACTCTAAGCCCATGTATCTTTCTCAAGTCTTCCAAGAGGAATTCTACTCACTGCATTTTCATCATGAATAACGAAGTTATCCCGAAGAGCTTGTGTGTTCCACAACATTCCATCCGGAGATAAGAGCTCATGAACCTTTTAAGCTTGTGCTTCCGGCTTTCTATAAATAGGCTTAAAGCCTGGGTTGTTGGGGACCCATTGATCATTCTATATATTAATTGTATTTCATCTCCAACTCTTTTGATGAGGCCTTTATCTAAAACTTCCCTTCCTTTTAAAATTGCCTGCCACGTGTGAGAACTTCCTCTTTTCTTCCTTACTGTCATGAAAGAGCCATTATGAAAATACTTTCGACATAGTGTTCTTGCACAAAGGGATTCTAGTCTAGTTAGCAATCTCCAGCCTTGTTTGCCTAACATAGCCAAATTGAAGAGGTGAAGGTCTTTGAAGCCCATTCCACCTCCTTGTTTAGTATAAGCTATGTCAACCCATTTCCTCCAATGCATTCTCCTTTTTTCCTCATCTCCACCCCACCAGAACCAAGATATAGCTGAAGTAATTTTCTTGCAAGTAGTCTTTGATAGTTGAAAACAACTCATCGAATAAGTAGGTATTGATTGTGCTACAGCCTTGATAAGAATTTCTCTACCTCCAACACTTAACTTCTTTTCACACCAGCCACTTACTAGATTTCGTATTCTGGAGCATATACTTTCAAATGCTTCTATTGTTGAACGTCCCAGGGCTGTAGGTAGACCAAGATATTTTTTTCTTCAAGTGCTTCCTTTCCAATTTTCAGGCATTCAAACATTTCTTTCTTGTCTTCCTCTTTACAATTTGTACTAAATAATATAGCTGATTTATCTCGATTTACCAGCTGACCTAATCCCTTGTTATAGGCCTCAAGGATGGCATTTAATCTTTCAGCTCCCTTACCTGAAGCCTGAGTAAAAATTAGGCAATCGTCAGCAAACAACAAGTGTGATATCCAAGGGGTGTGAAGTCCCACTCGGACACCTTTAGCTAGATATTGAGGGCCTGAATATTTAAGCAAGATTGAAAGTCCTTCCGCGCATAAGAGAAAAGATAGGGAGATATTGGATATCCTTGTCTAATGCCTCAAGAAAGGTAGAAAAAAATCGACAAGATGTCCATTTACCTTAATTGAGAAGCTTACTGACTCAACACATTTCATCATCAAAGAAATCCACTTATCTGCAAACCCCAGTTTCTTCATGATACATCTCAAATATGACCATTTCACACGATCATATGCCTTTGCCAGATGCAAAGAAAGGGCAAGGCAAAATAGGATAAATTTTTTGAGAAAGGAAGATGGTACAATTTGCAGAACTCAAAAGGATATTGAGAAAGTGGCTATCGATCTCTACATCAAGCTCTTTACTGCTCAGGAAGAAATCAACACTGATGAAGTAACTCGATATGTGCTATCTAAGGTAACTGATGAGATGAACCAGATTTTGTGCAGGCCATATAATCCAAAGGAGATCGAGGAAGAACTTTTCCTAATGAAACCACACAAATCTCCCGGACCTGATGGCTTTACAGCTGAGTTCTTCCAAAAGCATTGGTCTTTACTGAAAGATGATGTCTACTCTGCTGTTTTGGACTTCTTAAATGGAGGAGATCTCCCTGCAGATGTCAACAAAATTATTTTGGTTCTTATTTCAAAAGTAAAACATCCACAAGCAATATCCCAATTTAGACTGATTGCACTTTGCAATGTGATTTACAAGCTCTGTTCAAAAGTTCTAGCAAATAGGCTAAGATTGGTGCTGGATGATACAATATCAGAGGACAAAGTGCTTTTGTTCTTGGCTGGCTTATCACAGACAATATTCTCACGCCCTATGAATGTATACACTAATTCAAAAGGAAAAAAAGGAAAAATTGGTGCTTGTGCAATTAAATTGGATACGGCAAAGGCATATGATCGTGTGAAATGGTCATATTTGAGATGTATCATGAAGAAACTGGGGTTTGCAGATAAGTGGATTTCTTTGATGATGAAATGTGTTGAGTCAGTAAGCTTCTCAATTAAGGTAAATGGACATCTTGTCGATTTTTTTCTACCTTTCTTGAGGCATTAGACAAGGATATCCAATATCTCCCTATCTTTTCTCTTATGCGCGGAAGGACTTTCAATCTTGCTTAAATATTCAGGCCCTCAATATCTAGCTAAAGGTGTCCGAGTGGGACTTCACACCCCTTGGATATCACACTTGTTGTTTGCTGACGATTGCCTAATTTTTACTCAGGCTTCAGGTAAGGGAGCTGAAAGATTAAATGCCATCCTTGAGGCCTATAACAAGGGATTAGGTCAGCTGGTAAATCGAGATAAATCAGCTATATTATTTAGTACAAATTGTAAAGAGGAAGACAAGAAAGAAATGTTTGAATGCCTGAAAATTGGAAAGGAAGCACTTGAAGAAAAAAATATCTTGGTCTACCTACAGCCCTGGGACGTTCAACAATAGAAGCATTTGAAAGTATATGCTCCAGAATACGAAATCTAGTAAGTGGCTGGTGTGAAAAGAAGTTAAGTGTTGGAGGTAGAGAAATTCTTATCAAGGCTGTAGCACAATCAATACCTACTTATTCGATGAGTTGTTTTCAACTATCAAAGACTACTTGCAAGAAAATTACTTCAGCTATATCTTGGTTCTGGTGGGGTGGAGATGAGGAAAAAAGGAGAATGCATTGGAGGAAATGGGTTGACATAGCTTATACTAAACAAGGAGGTGGAATGGGCTTCAAAGACCTTCACCTCTTCAATTTGGCTATGTTAGGCAAACAAGGCTGGAGATTGCTAACTAGACTAGAATCCCTTTGTGCAAGAACACTATGTCGAAAGTATTTTCATAATGGCTCTTTCATGACAGCAAGGAAGAAAAGAGGAAGTTCTCACACGTGGCAGGCAATTTTAAAAGGAAGGGAAGTTTTAGATAAAGGCCTCATCAAAAGAGTTGGAGATGAAATACAATTAATATATAGAATGATCAATGGGTCCCCAACAACCCAGGCTTTAAGCCTATTTATAGAAAGCCGGAAGCACAAGCTTAAAAGGTTCATGAGCTCTTATCTCCGGATGGAATGTTGTGGAACACACAAGCTCTTCGGGATAACTTCGTTATTCATGATGAAAATGCAGTGAGTAGAATTCCTCTTGGAAGACTTGAGAAAGATACATGGGCTTAGAGTGCAGAAAAGCATGGTATGTATATTGTAAGATCGGCCTATCATTTCTAGCTCAAGAATGGTTGTCCTGCTTAAAAAATAACATTGCTTGTAGTTCAGTAAGTGAAAACAACCCAATTTGGCAAAATCTTTGGAAACTAAAAATTCCCCCAAAGGTTAAAGTTTTTTTGTGGCGTGTTATCAATAAATTTATTCATGTCCATGCAAACCTGGCCAAAAGACATATAGATGTCCAAAGTTTTTGCCCAGACTGTGCAGCCAAAGAGGATACAACTTAACATGCTTTAACTCAATGCACTTTGGCTCGAGCCTTTTGGAAGTCTTTCAAAAATACGTATGGCATTAAATTACCTTTGTTGCACCCAACTACTTGGAGTCAGGACCTTCTTGATACTGCATTTTGATGGTAGGAGAAATGTGGCTCTATCTTATGTGCTATTTGGGCATTATGGACGACAAGAAACAGAAGAAGCATGGAGAAACTTCAATTTCTATATATCAAGCTTGCAGGTGGGCGTGCCAAATGGCAACCGATCTTATCCATTCTAGCATATCAGCATACACTTTGAAGATGCAAGTGAAGAAAGTTCACTGGTGCCCTCCTCCTGATGGAGTAATTAAGGTGAATTTTGATGCAGCTTTTAAAACTGAAACTTATCAAGGTGCCTCGGGAGTGGTTTTACGTAATGCACAAGGTCAACTCGTAGGGGTCGATACCTGATGCTCTTACTGCTGAAGCTTATGCTTATTGTGATGCGGCGCTACTGATAAAGGATCTCGGACTGACAAATGTAACTGTTGAAACGGATTGCTAAGAATTAGTGGCTCTATGGAATTCTAGAACTAGTAATAGGTGTGCTTTTATTCCAGCGCTAATTAAATCCAGGAACTTAGTCGATAATGCACGCATTTTGTTCTTGCTCATGCAAGGAGGGAAGCAAACATGGCTGCGCATTATACAGCAAAGTTTGCTCTGATTTCAAATTCTGAATGTACGTGGTTGCATGATATCCCAAACTTTTTTATCTCTGTGTTGCTGAGACCTGAAGTAATATAAAGTTTTCTTTGTTCAAAAAAAACTTTAAAATTTGGCGTCTCGCGAGTAATCTTGGCACGGATGGAATATTGGCTATTATGGCAATACCACTACTTTGGACGGTGGTATTTTGGCAATCATCGTCATGTCCTGATACAAGGCGTTGACTTCAGTATCCGGTGGTTGCAGCCTTGCAGGGTCTTTCGCTTTTTGCGTCTGCGCTCGTCCGCGTTCTGCCTGTCTTATCCGTCGTCCAGCAGGAGAAGAGCAGATTTTAGCAGAGCAGCAGGGTCGGAGAAGCCTCCCCAAGCTTCGCTAATCGCTATGCAGCCCGTCAAGGTGTACGCCGACAGGCGGTCGCAACCCTCCCGAGCTGTCATCATCTTCTGCAGGTATTGCTGTTGCTCGGTTCCGTTCGGTTCCCCTAGTCATCCGGCCGCCGATTATTGATGTCCGCCACCGTCTTGCAGGGTGAACCAGATCGATTTCGAGGAGGTCACGGTGGATCTGTTCAAGTTTCAGCACCTCACCCCTGAATTCAAAAGTACCATCCCCTTTCCTGACACCCCGCCGTCACCGGCCGCCACGCCCCCCCCCACCCCCACTTTTTTCTGATAGATAGAAATGAGAGAGGGAGAGTTCTTTCACCTTTCTCAAATTCAGCGGCGATTCTGTGTAATATGTAATATTTCGTATATTTCCTATGTGCTTTCCGTTGCTATATGGTCTTGCTTGCTTGGGTGACTCTGGGTAAATCATGGAACTCATCTCATTAGTATTTGCAGTGTTTCTCCATGTATGCTGATATGCTTTTCTCTCTTCATTCAGAAGTAAACCCCATGGGACAGGTACCTGCAATTGTTGATGGAAGATTCAAACTATTTGAAAGGTATACCCTCTCAAATCTTACACCAACTCTCTTGATTTATTATTTGCTTGCTTACCTTATCAAACTTTGCTGAAAGGTCATCCATGAACAATCACATACAGAGAGTCAGAAACTCAATGTGTTTGACTTGACTCTGGCTAAAAAGTCTTTACATATTAAATTAGAAGCAGAGGCATTTTTATTTACAAGCTTGAATAGGAACTGTACAACTATCTGATGCCTAAAAGGAAATTTCTAGACCTTCCAATAAATCTGTTTAATTACTGACCCACTTACATTACTATTCTGTTATATGCAATTATTTTTGTACATCCTAGTTGTAGCTGTGATACTTGATGTTTCATGATGAAAGTTTTCCTTTTGTGACAGTCATGCTATTTTGAGGTATCTTGCATCGGTGTTCCCTGGAGTTGCAGATCACTGGTGCGTTACATATTAGTAGTGACACTAAAGTTATCTTATTTCCACAAGTGTTGCTTTATCTTTTTTATTTTTAGGAATATTATGCCTTTTTATCGACGTTGTGTTACATAATAGTAATGACACTGAGCATGTGTTTGGTCCTTAATGTAGTTGTGGCCATTTTATATGTGTCACAAGTACTTTTAGTCTTAGTTGGAGTCTTTTAACCATTGGATGGTTCAAGTTAAATGCGATTATAATAATTAATTAGTAACATTTTAGATTACATACCACTAGGATTCGAACCAAGAGAGAGGAGAACAATGTAGTGACCTCTCAATTATAGGTTCCCTACCCGTCGAGTGTCCTCTATAAACAGAGTCTCCAATCTCCATGTACTCTTTGGGATTTATGCTCTCTCTCTCTCTCTCCCTCCCTCTCGCTCTCCCTCCCTCCCTCTCTCTCTCTCCCTCCCTCCCTCCCTCTCTCTCCCTCCCTCGTTAAAGGTTAAACAGTGTCGTGAAAGCTGAAAAGTACTGCACCCCTCCCTCCGATGCCCTCTACTCCCTCTCCAATGAATCTAAACCTATAACAGATAGATCATTAGAATATCTTAGTTTTCTATAACAGGGGATAATGTTCAAAGCATATTGTTTTGTGGAGGGTGACTATTTCAGCCGTACCGCAACTTATTCTCTCTCATAGAACACTATTGAATTAGCCGCAATCAGCCGCAAAAACCACCAGCCGAACAGCCCCTTCAGTGTTGTAAGAAGTGTTAGGCGCTAGGTGGCAGTAGGGTGCTGCCCAGCACGGGAGCACCTAATCCCCAATTGGGTAGTGGGTACTAGGTGCCTAAGCAAGAGGGTGCTGTCTAGATTGCCTAGGTGGCAGATTCTCTTGCAATGTTGTGTTTTCATGGCTTTATTGGGACAAGATAATGTACTAGTCTGTTGTGATGAGAATTATATATATCTTCCTTGGTAATTTTATAGTGACTGATATCTTTTTTGATATAGGTATCCTGCTGACTTGTTCACTAGAGCCAAAATTGAGTCGATCTTGGATTGGCATCACACAAATTTGCGTCGTGGTGCAGGTGAGATCCAACGTTACTCATGGTTGGTTCCTCTAGGATATTGTGGCGAAATCATTGGCCGTGTAGATTGCTTGGTTTGCATTCAATGATGGGTTAGTTCATAATCAGGTCATCCCATATTTTCCTTGTTTTTGTACCAGCCTGGTGCTTATAAGAGACACGTTGAATGTGGACCAGCCCATTCTATTCCTCAAGCTAAACAAGTGGGTTATGCTTGTTGTTGGCATTGAATGCTTATTGACCATTGTTTTCCTCAAAGCAGAACCTTAGATGTGTTTACTAGAGATTATGCCAATTGAGTTTACCTGTTAGTGAAATGGAGCGATGCTTCAATCAAAACTGTAATAAGAGCATCTACATATTCCAGCAGCTACATAATCACATGTATAAATTTGTCTCAACTAAGCCATTTTGATTGTTTGTGCTTGTGCAGCAACCCTTGTAATGCACACTGCATTAGCTCCCTTTCTTGGTCTTACAACAAGCCCTGAGGCTGTAGAACAAGCAAAGAAACTTCTAATGCAGTCACTGGGGGTGATTGAATCGGTATGGCTGAAAGGTGATGCAAAGTTCTTGCTAGGTAACCCCCAGCCATCGATTGCAGATCTGAGCCTTGTTTGTGAGATAATGCAATTGGAGGTATGCCTGTTTCCTGCTGTTGCTATCTGGAGTGTTAAGAGATTTTGCTTAAAAACTGCAATGTGGCTTTGCAGATCCTTGGCGATGAGGTCCGTGACCGATTTCTGGGAGCTCATGAGAAGATCCTCATCTGGATGGATAACGTGAAGAAAGCCACGAGCCCTCATTTTGAGGAAGCCCACGAGCTCCTTTTCCAAGTGAAGGCGCGCATGCTGCAAAGCAAGGCTGCCGCATCAAACCAGGCTTTTGAGCCAAGCACAAAGCTCAAAATAGCATCGAAGCTCTGACCAAGGGGGCAAGGGTTGTGCTTGTTCAGTTGTTCTAGGGCTGAAGCCTTGAAGGGGAACATACTGTTGTAAGTATATAGAGTACTCCAGGCCTCCAGGGAAAGCAGAATAAGCGACAGGAAGGGCTATGAACATTGTGGTGCATTGTGTGGATCAAGTAACCCACGACCCTACCGAATCATTATGGAAAAAAGAACAAAACTGGACTTGTATATGAGAATTGGTTATTCATTCACAAATGTAAGATGGCTCCTACTAGAGCATCTGTAGCTGAATGGATATCAGTCCATGGCTGAATCATTATTTACTTGCTTAACATAGTCATACATTTAGGTTTAATAATTATTATATCTATTTGGATTTGGAATTTGGACCTATGCTTCGGTGCCTTTGAACCCTTCACCTCATGTCCTCATCGTAACAATAATAACAAGAAAGCGGGCAGCTCATCCTGCCCATGTTTTCAAGAGCAAAACTATGAGGATTCATCAATCCTGTCTGTACACAGCACGGACTTATTCCACGGGAACTACTACTGTTCGTTCCAGCATGTGACTGCAGTAAACTCTGTAACACCACCCCAAAAATTTATTCCAAGGGAATTTACTGTTGTTCTTGGTACAGAGGCGACACGGCCTCTAGTCTGTCTTGAATCTGTGTGAAAACTTCTCCAGGCCGTCCTTGCACTCTTCCATTACCCTCTTCGACTTATCTCCAAGGGTTGCACCAAACGCAGATACACCGCCCTGCACTTCTGCTGATACCTTGTTTGCCTTGGAAGCAGCAGAAGCCCCAAACTCGGTACACCACTGCCTTGCATCTGCAGCTTGCTGCTTTAGGCTTGCAATGAAGGACCCCACATGTTGCATCACTCTCTCCAGCGCACCCCGAGACCGCACTTTCATCTCAGCAGACATTGACTTCAGCTTCTCCAGCAAAGATTCTGCCCGGTTGATAGCCTCGTCAACTGGATGTTCTTTGCCAGCGTTAGCCCATGTGACTCCTGCTGAAGCGTCATCCTGGAGTCCTCCTTCAACAACAACTTTGATTCCTTGAAGCTCCCATTGGTTCCGGGCCTCCTCAAGGGCCCGTGCATGCTCCCGGGCCTTTTTGGCTTCCTCCTCTGCCCAAGCCCTGGTTAAAGAGGGTGTGTCAATTTACATCGGATAGCTGGCATCTCACAAAAAAATGTGCTCTGACGGAGCCCATTAGCTAATATCATGCGGTATGAAATGCAGATAATGAATAGTTAACAGTCCTGCAATTGAGGAGTCATCTTGCATACACAAGCTGGAATCCAAAAGATACTCCCTCCACTCCAAAATGTAAGTCATTTTAGTTTTATCTGAGTCAAACTTCTCTAAAGTTGACCAATTTACACAAAAAAATTGTGCCCACATCTACAACATCAAATTAGTTTCATTAAATCAACCATGAAATATTTCTTGATAGGGCATTTATTTGGTACTGTAGATGTTACTTTTTCCATAAATTTGGTCAAAGTTAGAAATGTTTGACTTAGGACAAAACTAAATCGACCTACATTTGGAAGTGATTGGAACAGAAGTAGTAGTTAGCATGAACTTAGGACCATATGCATTTTTTTTTAGTTCCAAAAGCGATCATATCTAGCAATCACTAGCAGAATTTTATAATATTCTTTGTGATTATGTGATACCCTGGATGTTCTAAGTCTTCAGCATCATCGCTACAGTTAAAAGTCCCCAGAACAAAGTTGAGTGTCCAAAACTCCAAATTATAAGCAATCGAGAGTTGAACCATAAACTATATGATATCCAGAATAATAAAAACTTCATCTTAACACTCAGCTAGATGAGAAACCAATAACAACCTTGTCTATACTAGCATGCAGAAATACTATACAACAAAAGAAGGGTTGGGGTTCAGGGTTCAAAAACAAATTTAGTGCAGAGAAATCTCAGATGTCAAGAATTCTTGCCTTGCCATAGATAGCGCCTTCCTCTCCACTTCAAGCTCATATTGAAGTTGCACAACAGCCAAGTTATCATTCTCAATTTCCTTTTGGAGTTTTTCAATCCTACTCTTCTCGAAGGAGACCTCCACCTTCTTGCTCAGTACATTCTGCAGCTGTTCCTCTACTTCACTCCTCAACTTCAACAGAACTTCCATTTCAGATTCAACAGCAGCTCTGCCCCTGAGTAGAATGTTCTTCTCTTCCTCTCTTTCTGCCCTCAACCTATCCAGCTCCATCCTAGCTTCTTCAGCTAGTTTTTCAAGGGTCTCTACCTTTTCTCTTTCCTCCTCAAGCTCCCTTTCAAACCTTGCATTAAGATCTTTCTCAACCTGAGCAACCAATGCACCATGTGCATTTACAGCTGCTTCAGCTATTTTCTCTGCCCCAATACGAGCAACCTCCTCCAGAACCACTTCACCAGAATCACCAGTTGAAATTGCTAGGGCAGCTTGTCCCTTCGTCACAGGTTTGTTCGGTTGGAAAAGTCTTGTGAAACCTTCAAGAGAAGAGCTTTAGCGATAACCCTGAATCCACACCAGGAAGATCAATTATATAAAGAGCTTACCGAAGGAAAGAGAAAAGGTAGAGACCCTTGAAAAACTAGCTGAAGAAGCTAGGATGGAGCTGGATAGGTTGAGGGCAGAAAGAGAGGAAGAGAAGAACATTCTACTCAGGGGCAGAGCTGCTGTTGAATCTGAAATGGAAGTTCTGTTGAAGTTGAGGAGTGAAGTAGAGGAACAGCTGCAGAATGTACTGAGCAAGAAGGTGGAGGTCTCCTTCGAGAAGAGTAGGATTGAAAAACTCCAAAAGGAAATTGAGAATGATAACTTGGCTGTTGTGCAACTTCAATATGAGCTTGAAGTGGAGAGGAAGGCGCTATCTATGGCAAGGCAAGAATTCTTGACATCTGAGATTTCTCTGCACTAAATTTGTTTTTGAACCCTGAACCCCAACCCTTCTTTTGTTGTATAGTATTTCTGCATGCTAGTATAGACAAGGTTGTTATTGGTTTCTCATCTAGCTGAGTGTTAAGATGAAGTTTTTATTATTCTGGATATCATATAGTTTATGGTTCAACTCTCGATTGCTTATAATTTGGAGTTTTGGACACTCAACTTTGTTCTGGGGACTTTTAACTGTAGCGATGATGCTGAAGACTTAGAACATCCAGGGTATCACATAATCACAAAGAATATTATAAAATTCTGCTAGTGATTGCTAGATATGATCGCTTTTGGAACTAAAAAAAAATGCATATGGTCCTAAGTTCATGCTAACTACTACTTCTGTTCCAATCACTTCCAAATGTAGGTCGATTTAGTTTTGTCCTAAGTCAAACATTTCTAACTTTGACCAAATTTATGGAAAAAGTAACATCTACAGTACCAAATAAATGCCCTATCAAGAAATATTTCATGGTTGATTTAATGAAACTAATTTGATGTTGTAGATGTGGGCACAATTTTTTTGTGTAAATTGGTCAACTTTAGAGAAGTTTGACTCAGATAAAACTAAAATGACTTACATTTTGGAGTGGAGGGAGTATCTTTTGGATTCCAGCTTGTGTATGCAAGATGACTCCTCAATTGCAGGACTGTTAACTATTCATTATCTGCATTTCATACCGCATGATATTAGCTAATGGGCTCCGTCAGAGCACATTTTTTTGTGAGATGCCAGCTATCCGATGTAAATTGACACACCCTCTTTAACCAGGGCTTGGGCAGAGGAGGAAGCCAAAAAGGCCCGGGAGCATGCACGGGCCCTTGAGGAGGCCCGGAACCAATGGGAGCTTCAAGGAATCAAAGTTGTTGTTGAAGGAGGACTCCAGGATGACGCTTCAGCAGGAGTCACATGGGCTAACGCTGGCAAAGAACATCCAGTTGACGAGGCTATCAACCGGGCAGAATCTTTGCTGGAGAAGCTGAAGTCAATGTCTGCTGAGATGAAAGTGCGGTCTCGGGGTGCGCTGGAGAGAGTGATGCAACATGTGGGGTCCTTCATTGCAAGCCTAAAGCAGCAAGCTGCAGATGCAAGGCAGTGGTGTACCGAGTTTGGGGCTTCTGCTGCTTCCAAGGCAAACAAGGTATCAGCAGAAGTGCAGGGCGGTGTATCTGCGTTTGGTGCAACCCTTGGAGATAAGTCGAAGAGGGTAATGGAAGAGTGCAAGGACGGCCTGGAGAAGTTTTCACACAGATTCAAGACAGACTAGAGGCCGTGTCGCCTCTGTACCAAGAACAACAGTAAATTCCCTTGGAATAAATTTTTGGGGTGGTGTTACAGAGTTTACTGCAGTCACATGCTGGAACGAACAGTAGTAGTTCCCGTGGAATAAGTCCGTGCTGTGTACAGACAGGATTGATGAATCCTCATAGTTTTGCTCTTGAAAACATGGGCAGGATGAGCTGCCCGCTTTCTTGTTATTATTGTTACGATGAGGACATGAGGTGAAGGGTTCAAAGGCACCGAAGCATAGGTCCAAATTCCAAATCCAAATAGATATAATAATTATTAAACCTAAATGTATGACTATGTTAAGCAAGTAAATAATGATTCAGCCATGGACTGATATCCATTCAGCTACAGATGCTCTAGTAGGAGCCATCTTACATTTGTGAATGAATAACCAATTCTCATATACAAGTCCAGTTTTGTTCTTTTTTCCATAATGATTCGGTAGGGTCGTGGGTTACTTGATCCACACAATGCACCACAATGTTCATAGCCCTTCCTGTCGCTTATTCTGCTTTCCCTGGAGGCCTGGAGTACTCTATATACTTACAACAGTATGTTCCCCTTCAAGGCTTCAGCCCTAGAACAACTGAACAAGCACAACCCTTGCCCCCTTGGTCAGAGCTTCGATGCTATTTTGAGCTTTGTGCTTGGCTCAAAAGCCTGGTTTGATGCGGCAGCCTTGCTTTGCAGCATGCGCGCCTTCACTTGGAAAAGGAGCTCGTGGGCTTCCTCAAAATGAGGGCTCGTGGCTTTCTTCACGTTATCCATCCAGATGAGGATCTTCTCATGAGCTCCCAGAAATCGGTCACGGACCTCATCGCCAAGGATCTGCAAAGCCACATTGCAGTTTTTAAGCAAAATCTCTTAACACTCCAGATAGCAACAGCAGGAAACAGGCATACCTCCAATTGCATTATCTCACAAACAAGGCTCAGATCTGCAATCGATGGCTGGGGGTTACCTAGCAAGAACTTTGCATCACCTTTCAGCCATACCGATTCAATCACCCCCAGTGACTGCATTAGAAGTTTCTTTGCTTGTTCTACAGCCTCAGGGCTTGTTGTAAGACCAAGAAAGGGAGCTAATGCAGTGTGCATTACAAGGGTTGCTGCACAAGCACAAACAATCAAAATGGCTTAGTTGAGACAAATTTATACATGTGATTATGTAGCTGCTGGAATATGTAGATGCTCTTATTACAGTTTTGATTGAAGCATCGCTCCATTTCACTAACAGGTAAACTCAATTGGCATAATCTCTAGTAAACACATCTAAGGTTCTGCTTTGAGGAAAACAATGGTCAATAAGCATTCAATGCCAACAACAAGCATAACCCACTTGTTTAGCTTGAGGAATAGAATGGGCTGGTCCACATTCAACGTGTCTCTTATAAGCACCAGGCTGGTACAAAAACAAGGAAAATATGGGATGACCTGATTATGAACTAACCCATCATTGAATGCAAACCAAGCAATCTACACGGCCAATGATTTCGCCACAATATCCTAGAGGAACCAACCATGAGTAACGTTGGATCTCACCTGCACCACGACGCAAATTTGTGTGATGCCAATCCAAGATCGACTCAATTTTGGCTCTAGTGAACAAGTCAGCAGGATACCTATATCAAAAAAGATATCAGTCACTATAAAATTACCAAGGAAGATATATATAATTCTCATCACAAC
>JAHUYU010003510.1:0-29438 GCA_030439765.1 Tripidium arundinaceum
TCGATTTCTTCTACCACCTCAAGGATATCCCTTGAAGGCCTTGCACCTCGTCGCCCTGTGGTCGCACTGGACCACCGAGACCCATCTCTGTCGGTTGCGCTCGGGGACTTGCTACGGGATCAGAGCTAGTGGTTGGCTCGTGCGCCACGCTCCCATCCACTGGCTCAGAGTACTGGGCGTTTTCAATTCCGGGGCTAGCCGGATTTTTTGGCGCAGGAGTTGATGAAGACATCCGAAAAACCGCGCACGCCAACTGGAGCGGGCTACCCCAGTCCTCGTTGAGAATAAGAGGCCACGTGAGTCAGTGGAGGCACTGGAGAAAAGTTTAGCCAGAGCCCATGGAGACAAGGAGAGGCTATAGTCGCGTGTGTCGCAGCTGGAGTCTGAAAACTGGTCGCTGATCGAACAGCTGGTCACAGCTGTCGACCAAAAGAATGGTAAGGCCTCAGGCCTTGTGGCATAATGCCTTTCTTTTGCACTTTGCCGAGACTAATGGCAATCCTTATTCATGCAGAGCTGGAAACCGTGCTGTTCCTAGCGCGCGAGGCGACTGCGCAGCTGGAGAAGGAGAGGAATGAGGCGCGTACGGCGGAGACAAATCTCGCTGAGGAGCTTGAATGTACGTTATCATTAGAATAATGCACCTCCTGTTGTGGTAAGCATGTTTAACATGATTACTTTTGTCATTTGCAGTGATCCGCACCAACTCCCAGGCGCAGTACCGCGACTTTGAGTTATAGCTGCAGTCCAAGCACGACAGGATCAATGCCATAGTCGCAGGAATAAAGCTTGTGCTGGACTTCATCGACCCGGAGCCAGCCACGCCTGAAGCCTACAATCTCGATGTCAGGCCTCCTCGGCCGGACGTGTTCACGGAGAGGTGCAAGGTCACATTGACACGCTTCAAGGAGTACACCTATGGCGTCGCCTGCTCCGCCGCAGGCCACGCACTGGCGGTAGTCTGATCTCTCTATCCCTCGGTGAAGCTAAATGTGATCGATGGGGGTTACGCCCGAGGGGTGAGCGATGACCAGATCGCGGCGCTTGAAGAGGAGGTGGAGGAATCGGCAATCAAGCTGGCCAACGACCTGGATCTGTTCGGTAAGAAAGAAAACAGAGAGCAATAGATTAGGATGAATTTATCAAATGATCTCATAGCTCACCGAACGGTTGTAACTAAACATTATGTTTGTTATATAGTGATCGTATTTTTAAAACACGAATGAGACCCTGGCAGTTGGTTCTTTATCACGTCACCAGCCCCAGCTATCCTGTACCCCATGGCATAGAGCGCTGATTCTCGTGCACGCTTAAGAGTACAGGCATCGCCGAGGAGCCGCTGTCGACCGCCGATGACGCAGAGAGCTACTACCCATACACGTCTAGGTGCTAAATCGGGAACATGGCCACTTCTGGATAACACAATGAGAACGTGGCTGGTCGGCAATTTGATGGCGAATAAATAAGGTATCTTAAAGATGTTTAACATGGAGAAAAAACAAATGAAAAGACGCCGAGAAGAAAACTTTATTAAATGCTTATATATAAAAGGGTACATATCTTTATTTGCAATGTTTCAAGGATAGAAACGTCTAAGGAGCTCGATGTGCCAGGAGTTGGGGATGTCCACTCCTTTTGCGTCGCATAGCCTATACGATCATGGTCGGGTTACTACTTGGACGATGTAGGGACCCTCCCAAGGTGATGAGAGCTTGTGCATCCCGACGGTCTTCAGCTTCTTGCGGAGTACTAGATCACCGACCGCAAAGGATCGCTCTTGAATGTTGCGATTGTAGTACTTTCACAGTCCTTGCAAATACTTCGCAGTCCGAACACACATGATCAGGCATTCTCCCGATCCATCTAGATGTTAATCTAACCATGTTTATATTAATTGTATGACTTGCTAGAATTCTTGACAATAACTATAATAGATTGTTCTAGTTAGGTTTATTCTTTTATTCTTTATTTTTTTATTCAATTATCTTTCTGTACCCCCAATAGAGATGCTCATATAAGCCTGTGTGAAACTTCATTATCTTTAATTTATCAATGCTGAAACTTCACTATCCCCAATTTATCAATGCTTTATTTACCCCTGATGAACAATTGATTATTATGCTATATTATTAACATTGAGCTATCCAATATCCATGATTAGCTATTGCCTTCCCATGGGAAAATATAAATAACGATACCTGGAATTCTTTAGGTGAAATACTATAATGATAGATCTGTGCGCTTGCGGATTGAGCCTGAACTATCAGTGTATTTGTTAACATTATTATCTATGAATGGTTGAAATGCTACATTCATAGTAATAATGCTAATAAGTACCAATAAGTATTTCTAGCGCCGTTACCTAGAATGGGTCATTTATCTATCTTGGTAATGACGTTAAGAAATGCCAACAGCCATTTGCATGCTGGGGGTTGGATATGATTGGGCCCTTCAAGACCGCCCCGGGTGGATTCAAATATGTTTATGTCGCCATTGACAAGTTCTCTAAGTGGATTGAGTACAAGCCTCTTATCTCGTCTACAGTGAAGAAAGCAGTAGAGCTCTTTGAAGATATAATTCATAGGTTTGGTCTGCCAAACAACATCATCACCGACTTGGGTTCTACGTTCACCGACAGCGATTTCTAGGATTTTTGTGAAGACCGGTGCATCTCTGTCAAGTATGTCTTGGTTGCCCATCCTAGAGCTAACGGCTAGGTCGAATGGGCTAACAACATGATATTAGATGCCCTCAAGAAGAGACTCTACGAGAAGGAGGAGAAACATCCGAGCAGATGGCTCAAGGAGTTGCCGGCTATGGTCTGGGGGCTACGGACCCAGCATAGTCGCAACACTGGCGTCTCGCCTTACTTCCTGGTGTATGGCTCAGAAGCCGTGTTGCCTAAAGATGTTGCCTTTCGAGCACCTAGGGTGGAGAACTTTGATGAAGAGAAGTCTGGGCAGCACCGGCTAGAAGATGTTGATCGTCTAGAGGAAGAACGCCTGATCATGTGTGTTCGGACTGCGAAGTATTTGCAAGGACTGTGAAAGTACTACAATCGCAACATTCAAGAGCGATCCTTTGCGGTCGGTGATCTAGTACTCCGCAAGAAGCTGAAGACCGTCGGGATGCACAAGCTCTCATCACCTTGGGAGGGTCCCTACATCGTCCAAGTAGTAACCCGACCATGATCGTATAGGCTATGCGACGCAAAAGGAGTGGACATCCCCAACTCCTGGCACATCGAGCTCCTTAGACGTTTCTATCCTTGAAACATTGCAAATAAAGATATGTACCCTTTTATATATAAGCATTTAATAAAGTTTTCTTCTCGGCGTCTTTTCATTTGTTTTTTCTCCATGTTAAACATCTTTAAGATACCTTATTTATTCGCCATCAAATTGCCGACCAGCCACGTTCTCATTGTGTTATCCAGAAGTGGCCATGTTCCCGATTTAGCACCTAGACGTGTATGGGTAGTAGCTCTCTGCGTCATCGGCGGTCGACAGCGGCTCCTCGGCGATGCCTGTACTCTTAAGCGTGCACGAGAATCAGCGCTCTATGCCATGGGGTACAGGATAGCTGGGGCTGGTGACGTGATAAAGAACCAACTGCCAGGGTCTCATTCGTGTTTTAAAAATACGATCACTATATAACAAACATAATGTTTAGTTACAACCGTTCGGTGAGCTATGAGATCATTTGATAAATTCATCCTAATCTATTGCTCTCTGTTTTCTTTCTTACCGAACAGATCCAGGTCGTTGGCCAGCTTGATTGCCGATTCCTCCACCTCCTCTTCAAGCGCCGCGATCTGGTCATCGCTCACCCCTCGGGCGTAACCCCCATCGATCACATTTAGCTTCACCGAGGGATAGAGAGATCAGACTACCGCCAGTGCGTGGCCTGCGGCGGAGCAGGCGACGCCATAGGTGTACTCCTTGAAGCGTGTCAATGTGACCTTGCACCTCTCCGTGAACACGTCCGGCCGAGGAGGCCTGACATCGAGATTGTAGGCTTCAGGCGTGGCTGGCTCCGGGTCGATGAAGTCCAGCACAAGCTTTATTCCTGCGACTATGGCATTGATCCTGTCGTGCTTGGACTGCAGCTATAACTCAAAGTCGCGGTACTGCGCCTGGGAGTTGGTGCGGATCACTGCAAATGACAAAAGTAATCATGTTAAACATGCTTACCACAACAGGAGGTGCATTATTCTAATGATAACGTACATTCAAGCTCCTCAGCGAGATTTGTCTCCGCCGTACGCGCCTCATTCCTCTCCTTCTCCAGCTGCGCAGTCGCCTCGCGCGCTAGGAACAGCACGGTTTCCAGCTCTGCATGAATAAGGATTGCCATTAGTCTCGGCAAAGTGCAAAAGAAAGGCATTATGCCACAAGGCCTGAGGCCTTACCATTCTTTTGGTCGACAGCTGTGACCAGCTGTTCGATCAGCGACCAGTTTTCAGACTCCAGCTGCGACACACGCGACTATAGCCTCTCCTTGTCTCCATGGGCTCTGGCTAAACTTTTCTCCAGTGCCTCCACTGACTCACGTGGCCTCTTATTCTCAACGAGGACTGGGGTAGCCCGCTCCAGTTGGCGTGCGCGGTTTTTCGGATGTCTTCATCAACTCCTGCGGCAACAATAATTAACGACCGAAATCCATAACATCAAGTAACAGTGCAGTTCAACTTACTTGTATTTGGATAGATACTGATGCAAGGGTGGCCTTGAGCGCCTCCACCTGCTCGCTCGCCTTCTCATCCTCCACGACTTCCACTGCATCTCCTCGGCGTACACAAGTACGCACAAGTTGAGGAGGAGGGTCTCGGGCACAAGGCGGTTCGCGCTCGATTTCTTCTACCACCTCAAGGATATCCCTTGAAGGCCTTTGCACCTCGTCGCCCTGTGGTCGCACTGGACCACCGAGACCCATCTCTGTCGGTTGCGCTCGGGGACTTGCTACGGGATCAGAGCTAGTGGTTGGCTCGTGCGCCACGCTCCCATCCACTGGCTCAGAGTACTGGGCGTTTTCAATTCCGGGGCTAGCCGGATTTTTTGGCGCCTCCAGCGCCTCTTCCGACTGATCCTCACCAGCGTTCCGGGTGCCAGCATCTGTGGTGCACAGCTCTGCTTCTCGCAGTGCGTCGTTGATGTTGACCTGGCATAACTCCTTGGTCGACGCCTCGCTGCACCAAGACAATGGATCGCTAATAACTTCAAGTTTCATAATGCTCAGAATAGTCTATGGCAGCAATACTTACAATTCAGATCGCCTGATAGCGGCCCTGAAATGACATGGCTTGCTGGAGTTCCCTTGCCCTGTAGTCGCTGCTACAAACTTCGAGAAGGCTAGAGGCGGTCGGTTTGCTTCCAGTGTCTTCGGGTTTGCCGTGGTGGTCCCCCCTCCCGGTGCCTCTCGTCCAGGCTTGGGGGCTTCGTATTCAGTGGCTCTTCGGCCAGCTGTCTCTTGGGCTTTTTGGCTGGAAACCCTGGTGGTCGGCGTGGGGGCGGCCATGCGTGTGGCTTTCTGTGTGAGCATCTCCCCTTCATCTTCGTCGTCATCGGACTCGTTTGTCACGTACTTCCTGCGCGCCGAGGGTTCTCTAACGTGATTCTGCCTCTCTTGCGAAGCAGTGGAGTGGCTTTTTTGTTTTCTTCTTCTCGGCTAGCCCCTCATGGACTAGCTGCTTCCTACTCCTTGTTGAATAGCGCCTGGAGACGGCCTCATCTCCGTCGCCAGACCTGGACGACTCATCCTCATCTGACGCCGGGTCTGATAGCTGTTGCGTCCTCGGTGGCAGCATGTCAACTCCAATTGGCCAGGTACCATCTGGCACGCTGGAGAAGAATGTCACCTGGTCCTGTGCAAAGACATTTAGGAAGCGCTCAACACATCATGAAACTCTGAAGCTGTGACAGCTAAGCAGTCGGTTACTTACCGCTGGCGGTGGGTTTGTCATGCTATATGGCCTCTGTTGCCCAAGATTCCTCAATGTTGTGGTGGCTGTGAAGAATTTCTGGAGGCGGGTGTAGGCGTTGCCCCTATCTAGTTTCTCGGGCGCCTCCCGAGCAATATCGTCATCTCCTGCGTACTCATACGCGGGGTTGACCCTCTCCTTGCTCGGTTGGATCCGGCGACACACGAAATTAATCGCCACACCGACTCCATCTAAGGTCATCTTCTTCAAGACCTTCAGCAGTTCTGTCGCCTGGCCCATCTCATCGCTGCTCGGCCTTGCCGACCAGTTTGGGTTTGACACTGCTAGGTGGTCGATGTCAGTTGAGATGTTGGGCTCCCAGTTCGTATTGAGCAGGACGGTGATGTATTTGCTCATCATCTTGTCTCGCAGCTGAACATACACGTCGCCAACTATCTTGGGAGATCCAGATCCGGAGAAGGGTTTGAGACAGAAGAAGTGGCGAAAGAGATTAAAGTGTGGAACGATGCCAAGGAAGGCTTCACAAAGATTGATGAAGATACAAATGTGAAGGATACTGTTGGGATTGAGATGGCAGAGGTTAATGCCGTAGTATCGAAGGAGATTGCGCAAGAAGGGATGAGCAGGAACACCGAATCCCTGAAAAACGTATTATTCAAAGACAATAATTTCATGGGTATGGGGAGTCAGGAACCGCTCACCTGTTGCAGGGCGCCATTCGTCGGTCTCTCTGTCGGGGAGGATACCTTCAATCACCATTACGTTGAGCTCCTCCTCAGTGAGGGTCGATGGGATCCACTCCAGATCGCGGCGGATCTCGGTGCGGCTGCGCTTCTTCCCACCCTTCGCCATGGCTCAGATCTGGATGGAGAAGAGGAGCAGTTGAGCGACGCGAATGTAGCAGCACGAAGAATATGAAGCAACGACAGCACAAGGGGTGCAAGGAGGACGAAGCAACTGCTAGCGGCGGAGTGTGGGGGTGTGCGCTGCGGGTGGCGCTGTTTATAACGGGTCACCCCTACCCCTTCACATTCCAAAGTTTTTGGGAAACTGTGGTGCGCCGCGCGCATGATCCTAAATTCTCCGTCGACGGCTATTGGGCAATTAAATGGGCCTTTAGTTTTTCACTGCACAAGATGTCGGCGTCTAGAACGGCGCTCTAGATGCACCGACGGTTAAATTTGTTTCTGCGCGTTTAGGCCTGGATGGTAATGCAAGGAGGACACGATGATATATACTGGTTCAGGCTGAAAGTCCCTACGTCCAGTGGTTTTCGTTGCTCGTGTTACTTGCACTAAGCTTGCAGTAGGGGTTACAAGTGATCGAGAGAGGGATCGGGTCCCAAGTCTTAGTGGGCGATGAAGTGGAGTTGAAGTATCCTTCCACTACTTGGGAGCGCTAGTTCGTCTTGTATTCTTCGGTGTGTGTACGTGGGTGTGTTGTTCGTACGTGATCGTGGGTGGCTTCTTCCCTCTCTCTTGTTTGGGTCCCTACCTCCACTTTTATTATAGCCTAAAGAGGAGGGCTCGGGTTACAGCTCATGGTAAAGTAAAAAGAAGAAAGAGAAAAATAAAGGAGTCTTCGAGTGTGCACCATCTTCCTCCTTATCCGGGCTAGACGGCCGATCTTGTAGCGTAAGGACATCATGGCTATCGAGTTATAGCTTCTCCTGTCCACTGGAGCAACGTGCCGCAGTCAGGTTGACCCGCGTACCCTTGTACCATCAAGGATGGGCGATGCTTGCGCTTTGACTCATGTAGAGAGAGGAGTAGGCAGCACAGTGGATGTGACCCCTGTCACTGCAGAGGCGTGGTCGCCGAGTCGTGGTTGGAATGACCGGAGTCGTACCGTGTCATATCGGGGCTCCCATGCTTGGAATGACCGGAGTCACATCGTATTGTACCGAGGCTCCCATGCTCCCGTACATTGGGGCGAGTCGTGCTCGTCCTATTTATGGGAGAGGGTGGCGCGGTGGGGCCCCAGATGGCCTTCTCCTTTGCATCCAAGGGCTATCAGTGGCCCTCGGGCGAGGCGGAAGTCCCTCGAGAGGGGTCGGGCGCACCTGAGCTGTTATGTGTTAGGGCTCGGGCGAGGCGGAGACTTCCCTCCAGGGGTCGGGCGCACCCGAGGTGATGTGTTAGGGCTCGGGCGAGACAGAGATCGCTCTTTGTGCATCGGGAGGTTTAGTGTTGATGTTTGTCTACTGCCTTTGATTGGGTATCCCTGATATCGATACCCGACACAAGATTTCTGTGACTGCGGGTGGGTCTAGTTTGATTCATTTGCGGTCCATTGCTAAAAATACTCCGTCTCTTCGATTTCTACAAACATTTTTTATTTAATTTCTTTGACTCTACTACAAGATTTTTATTAATCTTTTAGCAGGCTCGGGGACTATGTGTGTACACTTTACCTAACGGTGAGTGTACTATTTTCTCCTTGTTAACTAGTTCACAGCTAAGCTGGGGGCTAGTCAAGTGATCGGCTAAGCTGGGGACTGCCTTCTGGATTCTCTTATTTTTTTTTGACCCTGGCACTAGGTGTTTTCTTCACCTACTGTCAGGCTCGGGGACTAAGTGTATACACTTCACCTTGCTGTGCGTATACCAATGCCCTGTGGGCTAAGCCTCTTTATTGGCTAAGTCAAAGATAATAATCATCTGATATCGCAAACGACATCTAAGTGTGTACACTTCTCCTAAAAGAGAGAATTTTTAAATTTTAATTTTGAGCTCCTTACATCCTTCTGGCAAGTCTTACTTGAGTGAGTCCGAAGCCTGCTGACTAGTTAAATTCGTCGGCACATATTTTCACTGGTCGGGTTACCAGATAAACTGATCGGCACCTAATTTTGCCAATTACACTGGTCGGCTTCAAATCAAATCGCTCGGACTTAATCAAGACAGCGTTGCTTAGCGAATACAAGGCGCTCGGGGACTAGCTGTAGGGGGTGTAACTCCAGGTACCCACGGCGATGTACATGTGCCGCACCATCAAGAGTGGTCCAGCCCATGAGATCAAGATGCGCGGCGCACGACACTGGTCATTCCAAGCATGGGAGCCCCGATATGACACGGTACGACTCCGGTCATTCCAACCACGACTCGGCGACCACGCCTCTGCAGTGACAGGGGTCACATCCACTGTGCTGCCTACTCCTCTCTCTACATGAGTCAAAGCGCAAGCATCGCCCATCCTTGATGGTACAAGGGTACGCGGGTCAACCTGACTGCGGCACGTTGCTCAGTGGACAGGAGAAGCTATAACTCGATAGCCATGATGTCCTTCCACTACTTGGGAGCGCTAGTTCGTCTTGTATTCTTCGGTGTGTGTACGTGGGTGTGTTGTTCGTACGTGATCGTGGGTGGCTTCTTCCCTCTCTCTTGTTTGGGTCCCTACCTCCACTTTTATTATAGCCTAAAGAGGAGGGCTCGGGTTACAGCTCATGGTAAAGTAAAAAGAAGAAAGAGAAAAATAAAGGAGTCTTCGAGTGTGCACCATCTTCCTCCTTATCCGGGCTAGACGGCCGATCTTGTAGCGTAAGGACATCATGGCTATCGAGTTATAGCTTCTCCTGTCCACTGGAGCAACGTGCCGCAGTCAGGTTGACCCGCGTACCCTTGTACCATCAAGGATGGGCGATGCTTGCGCTTTGACTCATGTAGAGAGAGGAGTAGGCAGCACAGTGGATGTGACCCCTGTCACTGCAGAGGCGTGGTCGCCGAGTCGTGGTTGGAATGACCGGAGTCGTACCGTGTCATATCGGGGCTCCCATGCTTGGAATGACCAGTGTCGTGCGCCGCGCATCTTGATCTCATGGGCTGGACCACTCTTGATGGTGCGGCACATGTACATCGCCGTGGGTACCTGGAGTTACACCCCCTACAGCTAGTCCCCGAGCGCCTTGTATTCGCTAAGCAACGCTGTCTTGATTAAGTCCGAGCGATTTGATTTGAAGCCGACCAGTGTAATTGGCAAAATTAGGTGCCGATCAGTTTATCTGGTAACCCGACCAGTGAAAATATGTGCCGACGAATTTAACTAGTCAGCAGGCTTCGGACTCACTCAAGTAAGACTTGCCAGAAGGATGTAAGGAGCTCAAAATTAAAATTTAAAAATTCTCTCTTTTAGGAGAAGTGTACACACTTAGATGTCGTTTGCGATATCAGATGATTATTATCTTTGACTTAGCCAATAAAGAGGCTTAGCCCACAGGGCATTGGTATACGCACAGCAAGGTGAAGTGTATACACTTAGTCCCCGAGCCTGACAGTAGGTGAAGAAAACACCTAGTGCCAGGGTCAAAAAAAAATAAGAGAATCCAGAAGGCAGTCCCCAGCTTAGCCGATCACTTGACTAGCCCCCAGCTTAGCTGTGAACTAGTTAACAAGGAGAAAATAGTACACTCACCGTTAGGTAAAGTGTACACACATAGTCCCCGAGCCTGCTAAAAGATTAATAAAAATCTTGTAGTAGAGTCAAAGAAATTAAATAAAAAATGTTTGTAGAAATCGAAGAGACGGAGTATTTTTAGCAATGGACCGCAAATGAATCAAACTAGACCCACCCGCAGTCACAGAAATCTTGTGTCGGGTATCGATATCAGGGATACCCAATCAAAGGCAGTAGACAAACATCAACACTAAACCTCCCGATGCACAAAGAGCGATCTCTGTCTCGCCCGAGCCCTAACACATCACCTCGGGTGCGCCCGACCCCTGGAGGGAAGTCTCCGCCTCGCCCGAGCCCTAACACATAACAGCTCAGGTGCGCCCGACCCCTCTCGAGGGACTTCCGCCTCGCCCGAGGGCCACTGATAGCCCTTGGATGCAAAGGAGAAGGCCATCTGGGGCCCCACCGCGCCACCCTCTCCCATAAATAGGACGAGCACGACTCGCCCCAATGTACGGGAGCATGGGAGCCTCGGTACAATACGATGTGACTCCGGTCATTCCAAGCATGGGAGCCCCGATATGACACGGTACGACTCCGGTCATTCCAACCACGACTCGGCGACCACGCCTCTGCAGTGACAGGGGTCACATCCACTGTGCTGCCTACTCCTCTCTCTACATGAGTCAAAGCGCAAGCATCGCCCATCCTTGATGGTACAAGGGTACGCGGGTCAACCTGACTGCGGCACGTTGCTCCAGTGGACAGGAGAAGCTATAACTCGATAGCCATGATGTCCTTACGCTACAAGATCGGCCGTCTAGCCCGGATAAGGAGGAAGATGGTGCACACTCGAAGACTCCTTTATTTTTCTCTTTCTTCTTTTTACTTTACCATGAGCTGTAACCCGAGCCCTCCTCTTTAGGCTATAATAAAAGTGGAGGTAGGGACCCAAACAAGAGAGAGGGAAGAAGCCACCCACGATCACGTACGAACAACACACCCACGTACACACACCGAAGAATACAAGACGAACTAGCGCTCCCAAGTAGTGGAAGGATACTTCAACTCCACTTCATCGCCCACTAAGACTTGGGACCCGATCCCTCTCTCGATCACTTGTAACCCCTACTGCAAGCTTAGTGCAAGTAACACGAGCAACGAAAACCACTGGACGTAGGGACTTTCAGCCTGAACCAGTATATATCATCGTGTCCTCCTTGCATTACCATCCAGGCCTAAACGCGCAGAAACAAATTTAACCGTCGGTGCATCTAGAGCGCCGTTCTAGACGCCGACATCTTGTGCAGTGAAAAACTAAAGGCCCATTTAATTGCCCAATAGCCGTCGACGGAGAATTTAGGATCATGCGCGCGGCGCACCACAGTTTCCCAAAAACTTTGGAATGTGAAGGGGTAGGGGTGACCCGTTATAAACAGCGCCACCCGCAGCGCACACCCCCACACTCCGCCGCTAGCAGTTGCTTCGTCCTCCTTGCACCCCTTGTGCTGTCGTTGCTTCATATTCTTCGTGCTGCTACATTCGCGTCGCTCAACTGCTCCTCTTCTCCATCCAGATCTGAGCCATGGCGAAGGGTGGGAAGAAGCGCAGCCGCACCGAGATCCGCCGCGATCTGGAGTGGATCCCATCGACCCTCACTGAGGAGGAGCTCAACGTAATGGTGATTGAAGGTATCCTCCCCGACAGAGAGACCGACGAATGGCGCCCTGCAACAGGTGAGCGGTTCCTGACTCCCCATACCCATGAAATTATTGTCTTTGAATAATACGTTTTTCAGGGATTCGGTGTTCCTGCTCATCCCTTCTTGCGCAATCTCCTTCGATACTACGGCATTAACCTCTACCACCTCAAGGATATCCCTTGAAGGCCTTTGCACCTCGTCGCCCTGTGGTCGCACTGGACCACCGAGACCCATCTCTGTCGGTTGCACTCGGGGACTTGCTACGGGATCAGAGCTAGTGGTTGGCTCGTGCGCCACGCTCCCATCCACTGGCTCAGAGTACTGGGCGTTTTCAATTCCGGGGCTAGCCGGATTTTTTGGCGCCTCCAGCGCCTCTTCCGACTGATCCTCACCAGCGTTCCGGGTGCCAGCATCTGTGGTGCACAGCTCTGCTTCTCGCAGTGCGTCGTTGATGTTGACCTGGCATAACTCCTTGGTCGACGCCTCGCTGCACCAAGACAATGGATCGCTAATAACTTCAAGTTTCATAATGCTCAGAATAGTCTATGGCAGCAATACTTACAATTCAGATCGCCTGATAGCGGCCCTGAAATGACATGGCTTGCTGGAGTTCCCTTGCCCTGTAGTCGCTGCTACAAACTTCGAGAAGGCTAGAGGCGGTCGGTTTGCTTCCAGTGTCTTCGGGTTTGCCGTGGTGGTCCCCCCTCCCGGTGCCTCTCGTCCAGGCTTGGGGACTTCGTATTCAGTGGCTCTTCGGCCAGCTGTCTCTTGGGCTTTTTGGCTGGAAACCCTGGTGGTCGGCGTGGGGGCGGCCATGCGTGTGGCTTTCTGTGTGAGCATCTCCCCTTCATCTTCGTCGTCATCGGACTCGTTTGTCACGTACTTCCTGCGCGCCGAGGGTTCTCTAAACGTGATTCTGCCTCTCTTGCGAAGCAGTGGAGTGGCTTTTTTGTTTTCTTCTTCTCGGCTAGCCCCTCATGGACTAGCTGCTTCCTACTCCTTGTTGAATAGCGCCTGGAGACGGCCTCATCTCCGTCGCCAGACCTGGACGACTCATCCTCATCTGACGCCGGGTCTGATAGCTGTTGCGTCCTCGGTGGCAGCATGTCAACTCCAATTGGCCAGGTACCATCTGGCACGCTGGAGAAGAATGTCACCTGGTCCTGTGCAAAGACATTTAGGAAGCGCTCAACACATCATGAAACTCTGAAGCTGTGACAGCTAAGCAGTCGGTTACTTACCGCTGGCGGTGGGTTTGTCATGCTATATGGCCTCTGTTGCCCAAGATTCCTCAATGTTGTGGTGGCTGTGAAGAATTTCTGGAGGCGGGTGTAGGCGTTGCCCCTATCTAGTTTCTCGGGCGCCTCCCGAGCAATATCGTCATCTCCTGCGTACTCATACGCGGGGTTGACCCTCTCCTTGCTCGGTTGGATCCGGCGACACACGAAATTAATCGCCACACCGACTCCATCTAAGGTCATCTTCTTCAAGACCTTCAGCAGTTCTGTCGCCTGGCCCATCTCATCGCTGCTCGGCCTTGCCGACCAGTTTGGGTTTGACACTGCTAGGTGGTCGATGTCAGTTGAGATGTTGGGCTCCCAGTTCGTATTGAGCAGGACGGTGATGTATTTGCTCATCATCTTGTCTCGCAGCTGAACATACACGTCGCCAACTATCTTGGGAGATCCAGATCCGGAGAAGGGTTTGAGACAGAAGAAGTGGCGAAAGAGATTAAAGTGTGGAACGATGCCAAGGAAGGCTTCACAAAGATTGATGAAGATACAAATGTGAAGGATACTGTTGGGATTGAGATGGCAGAGGTTAATGCCGTAGTATCGAAGGAGATTGCGCAAGAAGGGATGAGCAGGAACACCGAATCCCTGAAAAACGTATTATTCAAAGACAATAATTTCATGGGTATGGGGAGTCAGGAACCGCTCACCTGTTGCAGGGCGCCATTCGTCGGTCTCTCTGTCGGGGAGGATACCTTCAATCACCATTACGTTGAGCTCCTCCTCAGTGAGGGTCGATGGGATCCACTCCAGATCGCGGCGGATCTCGGTGCGGCTGCGCTTCTTCCCACCCTTCGCCATGGCTCAGATCTGGATGGAGAAGAGGAGCAGTTGAGCGACGCGAATGTAGCAGCACGAAGAATATGAAGCAACGACAGCACAAGGGGTGCAAGGAGGACGAAGCAACTGCTAGCGGCGGAGTGTGGGGGTGTGCGCTGCGGGTGGCGCTGTTTATAACGGGTCACCCCTACCCCTTCACATTCCAAAGTTTTTGGGAAACTGTGGTGCGCCGCGCGCATGATCCTAAATTCTCCGTCGACGGCTATTGGGCAATTAAATGGGCCTTTAGTTTTTCACTGCACAAGATGTCGGCGTCTAGAACGGCGCTCTAGATGCACCGACGGTTAAATTTGTTTCTGCGCGTTTAGGCCTGGATGGTAATGCAAGGAGGACACGATGATATATACTGGTTCAGGCTGAAAGTCCCTACGTCCAGTGGTTTTCGTTGCTCGTGTTACTTGCACTAAGCTTGCAGTAGGGGTTACAAGTGATCGAGAGAGGGATCGGGTCCCAAGTCTTAGTGGGCGATGAAGTGGAGTTGAAGTATCCTTCCACTACTTGGGAGCGCTAGTTCGTCTTGTATTCTTCGGTGTGTGTACGTGGGTGTGTTGTTCGTACGTGATCGTGGGTGGCTTCTTCCCTCTCTCTTGTTTGGGTCCCTACCTCCACTTTTATTATAGCCTAAAGAGGAGGGCTCGGGTTACAGCTCATGGTAAAGTAAAAAGAAGAAAGAGAAAAATAAAGGAGTCTTCGAGTGTGCACCATCTTCCTCCTTATCCGGGCTAGACGGCCGATCTTGTAGCGTAAGGACATCATGGCTATCGAGTTATAGCTTCTCCTGTCCACTGGAGCAACGTGCCGCAGTCAGGTTGACCCGCGTACCCTTGTACCATCAAGGATGGGCGATGCTTGCGCTTTGACTCATGTAGAGAGAGGAGTAGGCAGCACAGTGGATGTGACCCCTGTCACTGCAGAGGCGTGGTCGCCGAGTCGTGGTTGGAATGACCGGAGTCGTACCGTGTCATATCGGGGCTCCCATGCTTGGAATGACCGGAGTCACATCGTATTGTACCGAGGCTCCCATGCTCCCGTACATTGGGGCGAGTCGTGCTCGTCCTATTTATGGGAGAGGGTGGCGCGGTGGGGCCCCAGATGGCCTTCTCCTTTGCATCCAAGGGCTATCAGTGGCCCTCGGGCGAGGCGGAAGTCCCTCGAGAGGGGTCGGGCGCACCTGAGCTGTTATGTGTTAGGGCTCGGGCGAGGCGGAGACTTCCCTCCAGGGGTCGGGCGCACCCGAGGTGATGTGTTAGGGCTCGGGCGAGACAGAGATCGCTCTTTGTGCATCGGGAGGTTTAGTGTTGATGTTTGTCTACTGCCTTTGATTGGGTATCCCTGATATCGATACCCGACACAAGATTTCTGTGACTGCGGGTGGGTCTAGTTTGATTCATTTGCGGTCCATTGCTAAAAATACTCCGTCTCTTCGATTTCTACAAACATTTTTTATTTAATTTCTTTGACTCTACTACAAGATTTTTATTAATCTTTTAGCAGGCTCGGGGACTATGTGTGTACACTTTACCTAACGGTGAGTGTACTATTTTCTCCTTGTTAACTAGTTCACAGCTAAGCTGGGGGCTAGTCAAGTGATCGGCTAAGCTGGGGACTGCCTTCTGGATTCTCTTATTTTTTTTTGACCCTGGCACTAGGTGTTTTCTTCACCTACTGTCAGGCTCGGGGACTAAGTGTATACACTTCACCTTGCTGTGCGTATACCAATGCCCTGTGGGCTAAGCCTCTTTATTGGCTAAGTCAAAGATAATAATCATCTGATATCGCAAACGACATCTAAGTGTGTACACTTCTCCTAAAAGAGAGAATTTTTAAATTTTAATTTTGAGCTCCTTACATCCTTCCGTCTCGTTCCCGTCTCTCGGCCCGACTCCCCCTCCCTCTTCCAGGGTTGAAAACGAGTCCTCCTCACCCGCCGGATCTTCTACGCCTATGCCGTCCTCTCCCCTTCACTCAGCTTGCTTTGCTCTTCGTGCAACAGGCAAGACAGGTGTTGCATTTAGCAAAGCACGCAAAATTCATTTTTCAAAAAAAAAATGCAGAGCTCCTCGCATAAGCGGTGAATGTACAAACGGCAAGGGAAAGCTAGCTAAATTATTATTAAACAAGAAAGCCGAAAGCATCGGCAAACAGTGGCTACATGAAACCGCTACTTTACGTGGAGTCCTCCGATGGCTCACACATCTCCTCCATGATGTCTCCTATCTCCACCGACTCGCTAGACACATGACAGGTGTGTTTTTTTTGCATTTAGCAAAGCACGCAAAATTCTTTTTTAATGAAAAATGCAGAGTTTCTCACATAAGCGGTGAACGTGCAAGTAAGAAAAAATTAGCTAAATTGTTATTAAACAAGGAAGCTAAAAACATCGGCAAACGATTGGCTATACGAAACCGCTACTTTACGTGGAGTCCCCTGATGGCTCACGCATCTCCTCTCTCTGATGTCTCCTATCTTCACCGACTCGCTACTACCAAGAGGCAAGACAGGTGTTTTCTTTGTGCATTTAGTAAAGCACGCAGGATTCATTTTTCAACAAAAAAAATACATAAGGTTCTCACATAAGCGGTGAACGTGTAAGCGGCAAGCAAGGAAAGCTAGCTAAATTATTATTAAATAAGGAAGTTAAAAGCATTGGCAAACGGTTGGCTATGTGAAACCGCTACTTTACGTGGAGAGTCCCCATATGGCTCACACATCCTCTATCTCTATGATGTCTCCTATCTCCACCGACTCGATACTACCAAGAGGCAGGACATGTGTTTTCTTCGTGCATTTAGCAAAGCACGCAAAGTTTATTTTTCAATAAAAATGCAGAGTTTCTTACGTAAGCGGTGAACGTGCAAGCGGCAAGTAAGGAAAGCTAGCTAAATTATTATTAAACAAGAAAGTTAAAAGCATCAGCAAACGGTTGGCTACGTGAACCCGCTACTTACATGGAGAGTCCCTAAATGGCTCACACATCCTCTATCTCTCCGATGTCTCCTATCTCCAGTGACTCGCTACTACCAAGAGGCAGGACATGTGTTTTCTTCGTGCATTTAGCAAAGCACGCAAAAATTATTTTTCAATAAAAAATGTAGAGTTTGTTACATAAGCGGTGAACGTGCAAGCGGCAAGCAAGGAAAGCTAGCTAAATTATTATTAAACAAGGAAGTTAAAAGCATCGGCAAACGGTTAACTACGTGAACCCGCTACTTTACATGGAGAGTCCCTAGATGGCTCACACATTGTCGACGAAATATCGTCGATAGTCCACCGAGAGGTATACCCACGATGGTAGATTGTATAGTGAAGATGCGTGTGAACAGGAACTAGATGGCTACAGAGACATAAAGGTTTGGGCCGTCAATACGACGTAATACCCTACGTCCTGTGTTGTGCTGAATTGTATTGTATGCGGTGGAGTAATGAGATAATGAGATTATGTTTGAGGGGTCCCCTATCCGCCTTATATAGCCCGGGGATAGGGTTACAGGTCGATTAGATCCAAATCTAGTCGGTTATATGATACACATTATATGGAATA
The DNA here is from genome assembly GCA_030439765.1 of Tripidium arundinaceum. Taxonomy (NCBI): domain Eukaryota; kingdom Viridiplantae; phylum Streptophyta; class Magnoliopsida; order Poales; family Poaceae; genus Tripidium; species Tripidium arundinaceum. Next base: position 17,709 of record JAHUYU010003510.1, read on the forward strand.
CGATATCTCACATATCCGATCAGATTCTATCTCTATCTTCGGGATATCCTCTGAAAGTCTTGCGGTGCACGCCGACCAGTGTCGTGCGCCGCGCATCTTGATCTCATGGGCTGGACCACTCTTGATGGTGCGGCACATGTACATCGCCGTGGGTACCTGGAGTTACACCCCCTACAGCTAGTCCCCGAGCGCCTTGTATTCGCTAAGCAACGCTGTCTTGATTAAGTCCGAGCGATTTGATTTGAAGCCGACCAGTGTAATTGGCAAAATTAGGTGCCGATCAGTTTATCTGGTAACCCGACCAGTGAAAATATGTGCCGACGAATTTAACTAGTCAGCAGGCTTCGGACTCACTCAAGTAAGACTTGCCAGAAGGATGTAAGGAGCTCAAAATTAAAATTTAAAAATTCTCTCTTTTAGGAGAAGTGTACACACTTAGATGTCGTTTGCGATATCAGATGATTATTATCTTTGACTTAGCCAATAAAGAGGCTTAGCCCACAGGGCATTGGTATACGCACAGCAAGGTGAAGTGTATACACTTAGTCCCCGAGCCTGACAGTAGGTGAAGAAAACACCTAGTGCCAGGGTCAAAAAAAAATAAGAGAATCCAGAAGGCAGTCCCCAGCTTAGCCGATCACTTGACTAGCCCCCAGCTTAGCTGTGAACTAGTTAACAAGGAGAAAATAGTACACTCACCGTTAGGTAAAGTGTACACACATAGTCCCCGAGCCTGCTAAAAGATTAATAAAAATCTTGTAGTAGAGTCAAAGAAATTAAATAAAAAATGTTTGTAGAAATCGAAGAGACGGAGTATTTTTAGCAATGGACCGCAAATGAATCAAACTAGACCCACCCGCAGTCACAGAAATCTTGTGTCGGGTATCGATATCAGGGATACCCAATCAAAGGCAGTAGACAAACATCAACACTAAACCTCCCGATGCACAAAGAGCGATCTCTGTCTCGCCCGAGCCCTAACACATCACCTCGGGTGCGCCCGACCCCTGGAGGGAAGTCTCCGCCTCGCCCGAGCCCTAACACATAACAGCTCAGGTGCGCCCGACCCCTCTCGAGGGACTTCCGCCTCGCCCGAGGGCCACTGATAGCCCTTGGATGCAAAGGAGAAGGCCATCTGGGGCCCCACCGCGCCACCCTCTCCCATAAATAGGACGAGCACGACTCGCCCCAATGTACGGGAGCATGGGAGCCTCGGTACAATACGATGTGACTCCGGTCATTCCAAGCATGGGAGCCCCGATATGACACGGTACGACTCCGGTCATTCCAACCACGACTCGGCGACCACGCCTCTGCAGTGACAGGGGTCACATCCACTGTGCTGCCTACTCCTCTCTCTACATGAGTCAAAGCGCAAGCATCGCCCATCCTTGATGGTACAAGGGTACGCGGGTCAACCTGACTGCGGCACGTTGCTCCAGTGGACAGGAGAAGCTATAACTCGATAGCCATGATGTCCTTACGCTACAAGATCGGCCGTCTAGCCGGATAAGGAGGAAGATGGTGCACACTCGAAGACTCCTTTATTTTTCTCTTTCTTCTTTTTACTTTACCATGAGCTGTAACCCGAGCCCTCCTCTTTAGGCTATAATAAAAGTGGAGGTAGGGACCCAAACAAGAGAGAGGGAAGAAGCCACCCACGATCACGTACGAACAACACACCCACGTACACACACCGAAGAATACAAGACGAACTAGCGCTCCCAAGTAGTGGAAGGATACTTCAACTCCACTTCATCGCCCACTAAGACTTGGGACCCGATCCCTCTCTCGATCACTTGTAACCCCTACTGCAAGCTTAGTGCAAGTAACACGAGCAACGAAAACCACTGGACGTAGGGACTTTCAGCCTGAACCAGTATATATCATCGTGTCCTCCTTGCATTACCATCCAGGCCTAAACGCGCAGAAACAAATTTAACCGTCGGTGCATCTAGAGCGCCGTTCTAGACGCCGACATCTTGTGCAGTGAAAAACTAAAGGCCCATTTAATTGCGCAAGAAGGGATGAGCAGGAACACCGAATCCCTGAAAAACGTATTATTCAAAGACAATAATTTCATGGGTATGGGGAGTCAGGAACCGCTCACCTGTTGCAGGGCGCCATTCGTCGGTCTCTCTGTCGGGGAGGATACCTTCAATCACCATTACGTTGAGCTCCTCCTCAGTGAGGGTCGATGGGATCCACTCCAGATCGCGGCGGATCTCGGTGCGGCTGCGCTTCTTCCCACCCTTCGCCATGGCTCAGATCTGGATGGAGAAGAGGAGCAGTTGAGCGACGCGAATGTAGCAGCACGAAGAATATGAAGCAACGACAGCACAAGGGGTGCAAGGAGGACGAAGCAACTGCTAGCGGCGGAGTGTGGGGGTGTGCGCTGCGGGTGGCGCTGTTTATAACGGGTCACCCCTACCCCTTCACATTCCAAAGTTTTTGGGAAACTGTGGTGCGCCGCGCGCATGATCCTAAATTCTCCGTCGACGGCTATTGGGCAATTAAATGGGCCTTTAGTTTTTCACTGCACAAGATGTCGGCGTCTAGAACGGCGCTCTAGATGCACCGACGGTTAAATTTGTTTCTGCGCGTTTAGGCCTGGATGGTAATGCAAGGAGGACACGATGATATATACTGGTTCAGGCTGAAAGTCCCTACGTCCAGTGGTTTTCGTTGCTCGTGTTACTTGCACTAAGCTTGCAGTAGGGGTTACAAGTGATCGAGAGAGGGATCGGGTCCCAAGTCTTAGTGGGCGATGAAGTGGAGTTGAAGTATCCTTCCACTACTTGGGAGCGCTAGTTCGTCTTGTATTCTTCGGTGTGTGTACGTGGGTGTGTTGTTCGTACGTGATCGTGGGTGGCTTCTTCCCTCTCTCTTGTTTGGGTCCCTACCTCCACTTTTATTATAGCCTAAAGAGGAGGGCTCGGGTTACAGCTCATGGTAAAGTAAAAAGAAGAAAGAGAAAAATAAAGGAGTCTTCGAGTGTGCACCATCTTCCTCCTTATCCGGGCTAGACGGCCGATCTTGTAGCGTAAGGACATCATGGCTATCGAGTTATAGCTTCTCCTGTCCACTGGAGCAACGTGCCGCAGTCAGGTTGACCCGCGTACCCTTGTACCATCAAGGATGGGCGATGCTTGCGCTTTGACTCATGTAGAGAGAGGAGTAGGCAGCACAGTGGATGTGACCCCTGTCACTGCAGAGGCGTGGTCGCCGAGTCGTGGTTGGAATGACCGGAGTCGTACCGTGTCATATCGGGGCTCCCATGCTTGGAATGACCGGAGTCACATCGTATTGTACCGAGGCTCCCATGCTCCCGTACATTGGGGCGAGTCGTGCTCGTCCTATTTATGGGAGAGGGTGGCGCGGTGGGGCCCCAGATGGCCTTCTCCTTTGCATCCAAGGGCTATCAGTGGCCCTCGGGCGAGGCGGAAGTCCCTCGAGAGGGGTCGGGCGCACCTGAGCTGTTATGTGTTAGGGCTCGGGCGAGGCGGAGACTTCCCTCCAGGGGTCGGGCGCACCCGAGGTGATGTGTTAGGGCTCGGGCGAGACAGAGATCGCTCTTTGTGCATCGGGAGGTTTAGTGTTGATGTTTGTCTACTGCCTTTGATTGGGTATCCCTGATATCGATACCCGACACAAGATTTCTGTGACTGCGGGTGGGTCTAGTTTGATTCATTTGCGGTCCATTGCTAAAAATACTCCGTCTCTTCGATTTCTACAAACATTTTTTATTTAATTTCTTTGACTCTACTACAAGATTTTTATTAATCTTTTAGCAGGCTCGGGGACTATGTGTGTACACTTTACCTAACGGTGAGTGTACTATTTTCTCCTTGTTAACTAGTTCACAGCTAAGCTGGGGGCTAGTCAAGTGATCGGCTAAGCTGGGGACTGCCTTCTGGATTCTCTTATTTTTTTTTGACCCTGGCACTAGGTGTTTTCTTCACCTACTGTCAGGCTCGGGGACTAAGTGTATACACTTCACCTTGCTGTGCGTATACCAATGCCCTGTGGGCTAAGCCTCTTTATTGGCTAAGTCAAAGATAATAATCATCTGATATCGCAAACGACATCTAAGTGTGTACACTTCTCCTAAAAGAGAGAATTTTTAAATTTTAATTTTGAGCTCCTTACATCCTTCTGGCAAGTCTTACTTGAGTGAGTCCGAAGCCTGCTGACTAGTTAAATTCGTCGGCACATATTTTCACTGGTCGGGTTACCAGATAAACTGATCGGCACCTAATTTTGCCAATTACACTGGTCGGCTTCAAATCAAATCGCTCGGACTTAATCAAGACAGCGTTGCTTAGCGAATACAAGGCGCTCGGGGACTAGCTGTAGGGGGTGTAACTCCAGGTACCCACGGCGATGTACATGTGCCGCACCATCAAGAGTGGTCCAGCCCATGAGATCAAGATGCGCGGCGCACGACACTGGTCGGCGTGCACCGCAAGACTTTCAGAGGATATCCCGAAGATAGAGATAGAATCTGATCGGATATGTGAGATATCGTATTCCATATAATGTGTATCATATAACCGACTAGATTTGGATCTAATCGACCTGTAACCCTATCCCCGGGCTATATAAGGCGGATAGGGGACCCCTCAAACATAATCTCATTATCTCATTACTCCACCGCATACAATACAATTCAGCACAACACAGGACGTAGGGTATTACGTCGTATTGACGGCCCAAACCTTTATGTCTCTGTAGCCATCTAGTTCCTGTTCACACGCATCTTCACTATACAATCTACCATCGTGGGTATACCTCTCGGTGGACTATCGACGATATTTCGTCGACAATGTGTGAGCCATCTAGGGACTCTCCATGTAAAGTAGCGGGTTCACGTAGTTAACCGTTTGCCGATGCTTTTAACTTCCTTGTTTAATAATAATTTAGCTAGCTTTCCTTGCTTGCCGCTTGCACGTTCACCGCTTATGTAACAAACTCTACATTTTTTTATTGAAAAATAATTTTTGCGTGCTTTGCTAAATGCACGAAGAAAACACATGTCCTGCCTCTTGGTAGTAGCGAGTCACTGGAGATAGGAGACATCGGAGAGATAGAGGATGTGTGAGCCATTTAGGGACTCTCCATGTAAGTAGCGGGTTCACGTAGCCAACCGTTTGCTGATGCTTTTAACTTTCTTGTTTAATAATAATTTAGCTAGCTTTCCTTACTTGCCGCTTGCACGTTCACCGCTTACGTAAGAAACTCTGCATTTTTATTGAAAAATAAACTTTGCGTGCTTTGCTAAATGCACGAAGAAAACACATGTCCTGCCTCTTGGTAGTATCGAGTCGGTGGAGATAGGAGACATCATAGAGATAGAGGATGTGTGAGCCATATGGGGACTCTCCACGTAAAGTAGCGGTTTCACATAGCCAACCGTTTGCCAATGCTTTTAACTTCCTTATTTAATAATAATTTAGCTAGCTTTCCTTGCTTGCCGCTTACACGTTCACCGCTTATGTGAGAACCTTATGTATTTTTTTTGTTGAAAAATGAATCCTGCGTGCTTTACTAAATGCACAAAGAAAACACCTGTCTTGCCTCTTGGTAGTAGCGAGTCGGTGAAGATAGGAGACATCAGAGAGAGGAGATGCGTGAGCCATCAGGGGACTCACGTAAAGTAGCGGTTTCGTATAGCCAATCGTTTGCCGATGTTTTTAGCTTCCTTGTTTAATAACAATTTAGCTAATTTTTTCTTACTTGCACGTTCACCGCTTATGTGAGAAACTCTGCATTTTTCATTAAAAAAGAATTTTGCGTGCTTTGCTAAATGCAAAAAAAACACACCTGTCATGTGTCTAGCGAGTCGGTGGAGATAGGAGACATCATGGAGGAGATGTGTGAGCCATCGGAGGACTCCACGTAAAGTAGCGGTTTCATGTAGCCACTGTTTGCCGATGCTTTCGGCTTTCTTGTTTAATAATAATTTAGCTAGCTTTCCCTTGCCGTTTGTACATTCACCGCTTATGCGAGGAGCTCTGCATTTTTTTTTTGAAAAATGAATTTTGCGTGCTTTGCTAAATGCAACACCTGTCTTGCCTGTTGCACGAAGAGCAAAGCAAGCTGAGTGAAGGGGAGAGGACGGCATAGGCGTAGAAGATCCGGCGGGTGAGGAGGACTCGTTTTCAACCCTGGAAGAGGGAGGGGGAGTCGGGCCGAGAGACGGGAACGAGACGGACGGGCCCCCCTTTCCTTCTCTTGCTTGCCTACCTTCTTCGGTTCTTCTCCCCTACTAGTTCCCTTCCCTGCCCCATCTCCTTTCCTCTCCTCCGTCTCGGCCTCTCCGTCTCCTCCGCCTTCCCTCCTCACCTCGGCCTCGCCTAGCCTAGCCCTCCGCACGCCACGCCGCATTCGCATCTCCGGATCCCCTCCCCTCGCCCTCCCCATTCCCCGCCGCCGCCGCCGCCTCACGCGCCCGCGACCCACCCCGCCTCCCGCTTCGATCTCGCCCCGATTCCCCGCGCCCGGCCCCACCCGATTCGTCCCTGTCACGCGCGCGCGGGTGGGAAGACAGCGATGGCTCGTGGCGGGGGCCTCTCGCCCCGCCGCGGGTGACCTCTCCTCGCGCGGGGAGCCCTCCCGCGTGCCCACGCGGAGGATCCCGTCGCGGCTGGTGCCCCACCTCCTCCTCTCCCGTGCGCGCGCCCTCGCTCCCTCCCTCGACTCTAGGGTTTGCTCCCTTCCTTCCTCGCCACCCGATTTGATCTCGTCCCCTCCGGGCTCCGGCTAGGCTGCTCCGTCTCTCTCCTCCTCCGCCATGTTCTCGCACGGCGCTGATTCCGCCCACGACGCCGGGGCCGTCGGCGTCAGCAGCGGCGGGGCCACCGTCCCCACCCGCTTCGTTTGGCCCTACGGTGGGAAGAGGGTCTTCGTCTCAGGCTCCTTTACAAGGTTGAGTTGAGTTGTTGCTTACCGATTATCGTTGCCTGCTCTAGCAGTATGCATGCATGCACCTGCTTACTAGTGTTATGTTAGTAGAGTAGATGCTCTTGCTTGTGCACAACTAGATTGATGGCTGCCCCATCCATTGCCTCAAGTCTTGTCTGCTTCCCAATCGAATGAATCTGACCATATGTACGCATTCCTCACTCTGTATAGGTGTATTCTTGGTCTCATCCTAAGATTTCTTCCTAGCTTTCCTGCAATTGATGCATACATAGATTAGATTTGTCCCTCTGCTCCCTTACCGGGTGCAGTATATCTGTGATCTATCTGATGTCATGAATGATAGGGAACTATAGCTTACTCAATCAATGCAGCTTCCCTTAAACAGGGGGCTATATCAGTTATTTATCCTTACGTGGTCAAGGCGGAATTGTTTGGCTTTACTTCTCTCTACCTTTTGCTAACTCGCAACGCCCTCTGAATTGTCGCTATTCTGTTGCACCTAACAGCTGTGCCTTTTGTCGTAGGTGGTCGGAACATTTGCCAATGTCTCCTGTAGAAGGCTGCCCCACTGTATTTCAGGCTATTTGCAGCCTGTCTCCAGGGATTCACGAGGTTCCCCTTCTTTATCTCTGGCTACTTAACTGTTGTCGTGTTCCTGCTGTGATATTTACTGCTTGGTTTATTATGACTTCATTCATGTTCTGGTGTCCTGTGTCACCATCTATGTTTGTAACTTTGCTTGCTGTAGTATTTTTGTCTTAATTAATACACTGCGATTATTGTGCTCTTCCTTTTCATGGATTTCGCTTGTCTTTTTCTGATACATTACCAGATTTGGATGCAGGGTAAAGCTTTTCCATATGTTCTCATGTAAAGTTCTGTTTTTTATTAATAATTTGTGCATGCCATGCATTTGACATTGCACCTTTTTAGAATAAGTCTTGGTAACTGCATTTGATTACTTTGCAAACTTATCTTTCTGCTCTCTATTTTTTTTTTGTAAAAAAATAAAGTGTGCATGCCACCCTTGTGGCCAGTGTGTAAAAAAGCTTCCTGATTTGTTATTGACTTATATGCAGTACAAGTTCTTTGTGGATGGGGAGTGGCGGCATGATGAGCACCAACCTACTATATCTGGGGAGTTCGGCATAGTTAACACATTATACTTGACAAGGGAATTTAACCAAATAAACGCCTTATTAAGTCCAAGCACACCTGGAAGCAGGATGAACATGGATGTGGATAATGAAAATTTTCAACGTACGGTAAGGAAGTTCCATAATACTTGATTTGTTAGTTCTGTTTGTTTGGTTTATATTTTTCTAAAGCATTTTATGCTGGACGTACATAGCCTTCTAAGTGTTGTGATTTATATTTCTGTGGGTATAAACAATATTTTGGTTTTGCCTGAGAATCATAGGATAGCGGATAGCATGACAATGATATCCTTCTCTTTAATAATCAGGTTACGTTGTCGGATGGTACCGTTCCAGAAGGTACTCCGAGAGTTTCAGAGGCTGCAATACAAATCTCTAGGTGCCGTGTTTCTGAATATCTGAATTTGCATACATGCTATGATTTACTCCCGGATTCGGGCAAGGTATGTAAGTCGTGCATTTCATGGTTTTATTTTCAGTTTTAAGTTTTTTAATAAAATGATTAATATTATTTTGAATTTCAGGTTATTGCTCTGGACATTAATTTACCTGTGAAGCAATCTTTTCATATTCTGCATGAACAGGTATTGAGTCTTGCCTGATCTGTCACTTCCATTATATCTTCTATTGACATTCATAAACTTGTAGGCAACCCCTGCTCCATACATGCAACTCAGCCCCAGGCGTCCAGCGCCTGGGAGAGCTGCTTGGTCCAGGCAGGTTTGTCGGAAGGCAAACCAAACATGCTCACAAGGCTTAAGCTGCATTTTAGACTTGTTCTTACTTCATGTATTGCTTTTGACTAGACACATAGAGGTGCAGTACATTTAGCAATTTGTGATATATAGATGTATTATTTGGTTCCATAGAATCTGATTGTCCACTGGAATTGAATGAAAATTCAAAATTACACTCGTAAATGCATATAGACGTACACCTATCTTTGCAATAGTATGTACAAGTCAAAAATGCAGCTTAAGCCTTGTGAGCATGTTTGGTTTGCCTTCCGACAAACCTGCCTGGACCAAGCAGCTCTCCCAGGCGCTGGACGCCTGGGGCTGAGTTGCATGTATGGAGCAGGGGTTGCCTACAAGTTTATGAATGTCAATAGAAGATATAATGGAAGTGACAGATCAGGCAAGACTCAATACCTGTTCATGCAGAATATGAAAAGATTGCTTCACAGGTAAATTAATGTCCAGAGCAATAACCTGAAATTCAAAATAATATTAATCATTTTATTAAAAAACTTAAAACTGAAAATAAAACCATGAAATGCACGACTTACATACCTTGCCCGAATCCGGGAGTAAATCATAGCATGTATGCAAATTCAGATATTCAGAAACACGGCACCTAGAGATTTGTATTGCAGCCTCTGAAACTCTCGGAGTACCTTCTGGAACGGTACCATCCGACAACGTAACCTGATTATTAAAGAGAAGGATATCATTGTCATGCTATCCGCTATCCTATGATTCTCAGGCAAAACCAAAATATTGTTTATACCCACAGAAATATAAATCACAACACTTAGAAGGCTATGTACGTCCAGCATAAAATGCTTTAGAAAAATATAAACCAAACAAACAGAACTAACAAATCAAGTATTATGGAACTTCCTTACCGTACGTTGAAAATTTTCATTATCCACATCCATGTTCATCCTGCTTCCAGGTGTGCTTGGACTTAATAAGGCGTTTATTTGGTTAAATTCCCTTGTCAAGTATAATGTGTTAACTATGCCGAACTCCCCAGATATAGTAGGTTGGTGCTCATCATGCCGCCACTCCCCATCCACAAAGAACTTGTACTGCATATAAGTCAATAACAAATCAGGAAGCTTTTTTACACACTGGCCACAAGGGTGGCATGCACACTTTATTTTTTTACAAAAAAAAAATAGAGAGCAGAAAGATAAGTTTGCAAAGTAATCAAATGCAGTTACCAAGACTTATTCTAAAAAGGTGCAATGTCAAATGCATGGCATGCACAAATTATTAATAAAAAACAGAACTTTACATGAGAACATATGGAAAAGCTTTACCCTGCATCCAAATCTGGTAATGTATCAGAAAAAGACAAGCGAAATCCATGAAAAGGAAGAGCACAATAATCGCAGTGTATTAATTAAGACAAAAATACTACAGCAAGCAAAGTTACAAACATAGATGGTGACACAGGACACCAGAACATGAATGAAGTCATAATAAACCAAGCAGTAAATATCACAGCAGGAACACGACAACAGTTAAGTAGCCAGAGATAAAGAAGGGGAACCTCGTGAATCCCTGGAGACAGGCTGCAAATAGCCTGAAATACAGTGGGGCAGCCTTCTACAGGAGACATTGGCAAATGTTCCGACCACCTACGACAAAAGGCACAGCTGTTAGGTGCAACAGAATAGCGACAATTCAGAGGGCGTTGCGAGTTAGCAAAAGGTAGAGAGAAGTAAAGCCAAACAATTCCGCCTTGACCACGTAAGGATAAATAACTGATATAGCCCCCTGTTTAAGGGAAGCTGCATTGATTGAGTAAGCTATAGTTCCCTATCATTCATGACATCAGATAGATCACAGATATACTGCACCCGGTAAGGGAGCAGAGGGACAAATCTAATCTATGTATGCATCAATTGCAGGAAAGCTAGGAAGAAATCTTAGGATGAGACCAAGAATACACCTATACAGAGTGAGGAATGCGTACATATGGTCAGATTCATTCGATTGGAAGCAGACAAGACTTGAGGCAATGGATGGGGCAGCCATCAATCTAGTTGTGCACAAGCAAGAGCATCTACTCTACTAACATAACACTAGTAAGCAGGTGCATGCATGCATACTGCTAGAGCAGGCAACGATAATCGGTAAGCAACAACTCAACTCAACCTTGTAAAGGAGCCTGAGACGAAGACCCTCTTCCCACCGTAGGGCCAAACGAAGCGGGTGGGGACGGTGGCCCCGCCGCTGCTGACGCCGACGGCCCCGGCGTCGTGGGCGGAATCAGCGCCGTGCGAGAACATGGCGGAGGAGGAGAGAGACGGAGCAGCCTAGCCGGAGCCCGGAGGGGACGAGATCAAATCGGGTGGCGAGGAAGGAAGGGAGCAAACCCTAGAGTCGAGGGAGGGAGCGAGGGCGCGCGCACGGGAGAGGAGGAGGTGGGGCACCAGCCGCGACGGGATCCTCCGCGTGGGCACGCGGGAGGGCTCCCCGCGCGAGGAGAGGTCACCCGCGGCGGGGCGAGAGGCCCCCGCCACGAGCCATCGCTGTCTTCCCACCCGCGCGCGCGTGACAGGGACGAATCGGGTGGGGCCGGGCGCGGGGAATCGGGGCGAGATCGAAGCGGGAGGCGGGGTGGGTCGCGGGCGCGTGAGGCGGCGGCGGCGGCGGGGAATGGGGAGGGCGAGGGGAGGGGATCCGGAGATGCGAATGCGGCGTGGCGTGCGGAGGGCTAGGCTAGGCGAGGCCGAGGTGAGGAGGGAAGGCGGAGGAGACGGAGAGGCCGAGACGGAGGAGAGGAAAGGAGATGGGGCAGGGAAGGGAACTAGTAGGGGAGAAGAACCGAAGAAGGTAGGCAAGCAAGAGAAGGAAAGGGGGGCCCGTCCGTCTCGTTCCCGTCTCTCGGCCCGACTCCCCCTCCCTCTTCCAGG